>JAPJBO010001126.1:0-66190 GCA_030068145.1 Diplonema papillatum | reverse complement strand
GGGGGGCGCGCTTCGGGGGCGACTTCGTCGTCCGCCTTCTCCGGCCACGGCTAGTAGGTGTCCCCGGTGGGGACGGCGCGCGCCGCTTCCGGCCTGTGAGGCCGTCGCTCTCGCCGCGACCGCCACCGCCGCCGCCGCCGCGACCGCCACCGCGTGCGCCGCCGCAACTTTTCATAATTAGGTTTGACACATTGTTCTGCAGAGCTCTGCAAAGGTCTGCAAAGTTGTGAAAAGTTGACGACGGCCTGCGCATTCAGTGCTGCCGGGCGCATCGGCTGACGCGATGCGGGACCTGCCCGAACGCTGACGCGTGCTGCGGACGGGGGCATCACAGGGGTGGTGCTGGCCGCGACAGCAGCAGTGGCGACGGGGGTGGCGGTGGTCGTGGCGGCCGCTGCCGCGGCCGTTGCCGTGGCCGCGGCGGCCGGGGCGGAGGAGACGACAGTGGCGGAGACGATGGCGGCGGCCGCGGCACTGGTCGCGACCGCGGCCGCACAAGCGGCGGCGGTCGCGGCAGCGGTCGCGGCAGCGGTCGCGGCGGGGATCGCGGCGGCGGCGGTGGCGGTCGCAGCCTAGGCGAGAGCGACGGCCACACAGGCCGGAAGCGGCGCGCGCCGTCCCCACCTGGAACACCTACCAGCCGTGGCCGGAGGAGGCGGACGACGAAGTCGCCCCTGAAGCGCGCCCCCCCGCCAGCAGGCAGGAAGCGACCCGCGCCATGCACCCCCACGGCCTCTCCCGCAGCCGCGCTGCGCGCACGACGACGACGACGCGCCGACCTCGGCGACGGCGGCACTGGCCTCGCCGGCCCGAACACACCGCGCCCACCCGGCCCCGCCCGGCCCTCTTCGATGGCAGGCCCTGACTCTGGCCATGATTCTGTTAGTTTTTCGCACTCCGATGAACTCGGACTTGACTCGCGCCCACTGCGCCCTCCACGGGTCGCGCAACGATCGAGCCCTCCCGCCTGCTCTTCCCGGCTACTCGCGTCCTCCGCATCGCAGCGTGCCTATCGGCGCAAACGAGAAAGCGAGGATTCCGATTCCTTTTCGGATTATGAAATCGTCAGTAATTTCCAAGAACAGTTGCAACCGACTAGAGTTGCGCCGCGCCGAAAGCGCGGAAAAAGTGACCCTTCTGGAGTCACGTAGCGAAAAGCTGGCATAGTGTGGTACTCATTTGCTTGCAAATGACTCCCCACTAACGCAACAAGACGACGAAAAGTTGTGAAAATCCTCCTCTTCGGAACCTCAGCGTCCGCCGCTGTGCCGCCTGTGTCGGGAACTGCAGCTGCCGTCGCCGCTTCCGGCCGAACGGAAAGGCCGGGTGGGCTCGATGAGGACGCTGGGGGCGCCGATGCTGTGGGGTGGTCTGACACCGCGGCCACATTTCGCTGGGGGGGAGGAGACGTTCGAAGTCTTGGAGATGAACTTCCCGCGTGCGGCGCTCGGGGACGGGAAGAACTGGGGCGGGGACGTGTTCCCGCTCTATGACGCGACGAGGCGAGCGCAGCGTTCGGCGCGCTGGGCCGAGCCCACACCAATGCCGCAACGACCACGCCTCCCGGTGCTCGTCCCGGAGTCGCAGGCAGACCCCCTGCTCCGCTCACAGTCCGTCTGTCACGCGTGCGCGAAGCAGAAGTGCGCAATGTGCTCGGGCATGCGGAGAAACTACAGCCTTGTAGTGGACCAGTGCTGCCAGGTGCACCACCAACCGGACGACGGCCTGCGCATTCAGTGCTGCCGGGCGCATCGGCTGACGCGATGCGGGACCTGCCCGAACGCTGACGCGTGCTGCGGACGGGGGCATCACAGGGGTGGTGCTGGCCGCGACAGCAGCAGTGGCGACGGGGGTGGCGGTGGTCGTGGCGGCCGCTGCCGCGGCCGTGGCCGCGGCCGCGGCGGCCGAGGCGGCGGAGACGACAGTGACGGAGACGGTGGCGGCGGCCGCGGCACTGGTCGCGGCCGCGCACGCGGCGGCGGTCGCGGCAGCGGACGCGGCGGGGATCGCGGCGGCGGCGGCGGTGGCGGTCGCAGCCTCTTCGATGGCAGGCCCTGACTCGGGCCCTTTTACTGATTCTGGTTCCGACCCTCCACGGGTCACACAACGATCGCGCCCTCCCGCCGGCTCTTCCCGGCTACTCGCGTCCTCCGCATCGCGGCGTGCCTATCGGCGCAAGCGAGAAAGCGAAGACTCCGATTCCTTTTCGGATTATGAGATCGTGAGCAACTGCCAACAACAGTTGCAGCCGACTAGAGTTGCGCCGCGCCGAAAGCGCGGAAAAAGTGACCCTTCTGGAGTCACGTAGCGAAAAGCTGGCATAGTGTGGTACTCATTTGCATGCAAATGACTCCCCACTAACGCAACAAGACGACGGAATTCTGTGATTTTTTCTGCTAGAAAATAGGTGGATCGCCCCTGGGCAGAAAATTACAAAAAAAAAATAGTTTGACGGAAACCTGGCCGCAGTGCCATTCGAGCCCTGAGTCCAATCTTGGCATTCACCCTTCTCGGATGCATTTTAAGTTCAACCCCTCAAAATAATCCGAAATCATACCGACAACGCCAACACGAGTTCACAAAGTATCTAAAAGACAAGCAGCAGGCACATGGTACACCGTTGCTGGGGATTTGCTGATGAACAGCGAGTCCACATGGACTTCCCGTGGTTCCCATGAAGCCAACGAGATACGTAGAAGCGGACGTGGAGAGAGATCATAGATGTGAAGTTGGCGTCGATGGATCCAGTTTGTGTCTTTTGGCACATGCTCGAGGTTGGCTGCTTGCTTTGGATTGCTGAAGGACCTCGCACAGATGCATCCCCAGGGGAAGTGCTCGGGTATGCAGAAGGGTCGACCACCATGGGTGGCCACCGGTGGTTGCCATCCTAGTGGCTGTCGGTGGTTTTTCCTCTCCTACGCTGTCGGTAGGGATCCTGCTTTCGCAACAGGGAGAAGAGTACTCCACTGAGCATGAATCTGTGCAACGACTGTCGACGCTCCCGGCTTCGTGAAGTTCATTGAAGATGCCAGGAAACTGGAAGGAAACAATGCGAATAACATGCAGGGTCAAAACCTTGTGTCTTTTTGGAAATGGCCAAAAAAAATTTCCGGAAAAAAATTGGGTTTTTTGAATTTTAAAATTTTGGAACAAACTCTGCAGTAATTTTTAAGGAAGTTTTTTGATGAAGTTGAGCAATTTTTTTTTTTTCCAAATTTTTTTTTTGGGGTCCATCGGCCCCGCGGGAGCGTTTCAAAAAGACACAAGGTTTTGACCCTGCATGATAAGCAGTTCCACAGCCTAGAAGGTGCCCACAGTGTGGCAGATGCGTCCAAAAGGATGGGCAAGCTCACGAGTGCCAGCAGTAGTAGGGCCCATCGTCCCATGACCCCAGCTTCCGGGCCAGGTACAGTCTCACAACACAAGGGGTTCTTCTTCGCCCCTCAGCCTCAGTCAATCGCAGTTAGATGGCTTTCCACACAAACAGAGCACAGGCTCATCCGACTCGCTTGCAAGCAGTTCTCGTTTCCCTACCTACCTTCCTTCCTACGTAGCAGTGTCAGCCGGGAGTGCTGCACAGGTGCTCCAATGGGCATCGTCTGCACCACAGAATTGAAAGTCTTGTGACTTTTCTTGAAGGGGTCTCATTTTCTTGCACGACCGTGCATCGTTCAAGGCATAGTTTCTTGCCATGCCAAAAACAGCCAGCCCTGGGGCTGCCCCAACAACAATGGTTGAGATCCCTTTTGGCTGGGCACCTGGTTGGCCGCCATTGGAGTCGTGTCTGCAGTTTGCAGGTATTATCAGGCGGGGCTTTTGCGTCCGAGAAAACTCAAAAAATTCCGAGTGCCCGAAGTGGTCAAGGTGACCAGAAGTGGCGGAGTCGTCCGAGTTGTGTCGACCCTGCACAAACTATTTTTTTTCCCCAACTATTTTTTTTTCGAGGTTTCGCAAAAATTCGGGCGCGCGCGAGCGCGAGCCAAAAATAAAAAATAGTCAGCCCTTACCCTTGAATCGCATGCTTCGGGTGAGGGCATGCAGTTTATCAAGAAGTAACTTGCAGACACAAGTTGGACTCAGCTTGCTGAGCAAGCACATCCTTTCGTCGTTCGTCGAAAAAGCGATATGCAACTTCGAAAGAGCCGTCGACCCCGCGCAGGGCGGCGTGGCGAACCACGTCGACGCGCTGCTGGAAAAGCGGGATGGCTCGCTAGAGAGCTACATTTTGAGAAATTTCAAATTAACCCAACCCATTGTTTGTGCGCACTAGCGGAACTCACCTGCTTTGGTAAGTTTCATGTAGTACGCTGCCAACTACTAATTCGTTGTACCAACATTGCCTTGTTAACACGAAAAAAACCGCCTGATCCAACCTGTCGGTGCAAGTATAACAATTAATAGGAGTGCGGGGCTCGCGCCGGGGAGGGAGGGGGGGGTAGCCCGCGAATACCGAAGAGAAAGTCAGACAAGATGGCGGAGAGACTCAGCGAGCGGGGCGCGATGGACCTGATCCTGTACTACGGCCGCGAGGGCCTGCTGCACCACATGCAGAACACCGCGCAGGGGATGCTGAACCTGGTGGGTGAGCACCCGGTCTTCCGGTTCTGGCGGGGCGTCGCGCTGTCGATGCAGGAGAACCACACGGAGGCTATACGGGACTACACGACGGCGAACGGCAGGCGGGAAGTGCAGATCGCGGTGATCTACGCGCACATGCACAGCCTCAAGGCGCAGCGGCAGATCGACCAGGACGCGATCAACGACCTCGAGTCGAAGGCGATGCTCGAGGAGAAGAACGCGACGCCGTGCGCGTGGCTGCAGACGACCGCGTTTCTGTACATGACCGGCGACTGCGTCCGCGCCCGCGAAACCTGCCAAAAAGTGCCCGCCGGCACCGGCGACGACTACCTCAACACCCACTCGCTCATGGGCTGGGCCAACCTGTTCTCCGGCCGGTCCGCGTTCGTCGAAAAAGCGATGAGCAACTTCGAAAAAGCGGTCGACCCTGCGCAGGGCGGCGTGGCGAACCACGTCGACGCGCTGCTTGGAAAAGCCGCGTACCTCGACCAGAAGCGGATGTACCCGCAGGCGATCGAGGTCCTGAACGAGGTCGCCGCCAGCGGGCAGAAGGGCACCGAAATGGGGCACGCCGTGCAGTGCGAGAAGGCGAAGACGTGCGTGAAGCGGGGGGAGTGGACGCTCGCGTCGGAGGGCGTCCAGCGGATCCTGGCGAAGGACCCCGGCCACGTCCAGGCGCTGATGATCCTCAGCCTGTACCTCTCCGTCGAAGAGACCCGCCACAACATCACCGCGAACACTCTCCGCGAACTCCACAAGGCGCTGCAGGCCACGGAACCCAGGACGCACAAACTGTACGCTTTCATCTCGAAGGCACTCGCCCGGCTCTCAGGCGGTTCCGCCCAAATCCTGCAGTCAACGCAGGCACTCATCGCCCGGGCCGCGACTCTGCAACCGAGGAACGCTGAGTACATCTCCGAGAAGGCGTACCAGCTGTCGCTCGCCGGCGAGTGGGCGAAGGCGCTCGAGTCGTTCCGCCTCGCGCTGCAGGTCGACGACGGCAACCTCGGCGCGCTGCACGGCATCATCCGGTCGCAGCTGATGCTCGGCAAGCTCGACGAGGCCGAGCAGCAGCTCGAGTTCCTGAACGAAATGCACATCTCCGAACGCCCCGCGGAGCTGTGCTACCTGATCGCGGTCATGAAGTGGCGGAAGCACAGGTGCCGCTTTTTTTAGTTTTCGGACCGTTTTTAAGTGCAAATACTGCCGACGCGTCACTGCGCTCGGATTGACGCGGCCGCCTTGAGTCACTCGTTTGTTTGCAAATACTGCTCCGTTCTTCTCCCTGACTTGTTCCCGGATTAGGACCGCACATACTACTACTACGCGCGCAAAGAGGTAGTCTGCAGCGGCTTGTGCAGTCTATCGTCACAGATTGTTGCTGCATATCAAGTTCAAACTACTACTACTACTACTACTTCTACGGACCGTTTTTTTTTACGGGCAGCAGTCAGTTGCGAGACTGACAGGTGAGCAGCGCCACCTCCCCTAGCGAGCTCTCGGATCAAGCTGCGTCTGATGTGGCTGTTGTACGAAATTGCCTACGTACACTCCAGCTGTGCGTGCCATCATTGCGAAGGTCACTGCTGCGGCCATCGGTAGCAGCTGTGTCAGGTCAAGTGGCGAGAACTGGGGTCCTGTGATGGCTGAGTGCACACCTAAGCAGGGCTGTGTTGCTGTTTGTCCATCAGGCTGCGGCTTGGAGGCCTGGTCAACAACCGTGAGTGAACAGTCGGGATTCTGGGGGCGGCTCTCCATGAAGAAGAGAAACTAAAGCAAGACCTGCCGCTGCGCCTGCTGTCTCCGCTGCTTCGGCAGACGACACATACTACTACTCCGGGTCGTGTGCAGTCTATCGTCATAGATTGTCGCTGCATATCAAGTTCAAGAAACTACTACTACTCCTGCGGGCCGTCTTTTCCGGCATGAGAAGACGCTGAAAGTACACAACGTAAAAGCTAAAATAATAAACGAGCTGCACCCTCTCACTTTTCTCAACCCCCCGCCATACTCAAGCCTCTACGGTCAACCGGAGACTTTAAAATATCGACCTTCTAATCCACAAATAACGCTAATAAAAGGAGGAAATCAAGGGTCCACAAGGAAAACAAAGCAAGCAAAGAAACAAAGTCGTCAGACATCAAGAACGACGTATATCGTCGACCGCAGAAAACCAAACCTACGCATTTCTTTCAAACTAAGCATGACATGTTGGCGAAAATAAGAAGCTAGTCACCGCAGAACCCGTGGCGTTTTCGCTTGCATCCTGAATCCAGCTTCACCTATAAACCACAGTAAACGCCAAAAAGCGAACTTTAACTCTAAAAACCGATCCGGCACTGCCTTCAGCGATACCCGAAAGCATCTCTCTCTTCCATCATGCCATCCTCATCAACATTTGCTTTGTATCAGCCGCGTTTGTGCGAGTGATGGCTCTTAAATTCATGCCGTGGGCGGCATAGAGAGAGGAAGACAACCTTATGGCACCATAAAGTCCAGAAAGTCCATGGTAAAGAAAGAAAACTCAAAATACCGTCACTAAAAGGTAGTGAAAAGACGCTGAAAGTAAATAGTGTTGTCGACAACGAAAGCAAAATAATAAACCAAAACTACGCATTTCTTCTCACCGCCCGCGTCCGGAGCAGGGATTCAGCTTCACCGAGCGAGGTTCGGGCTAAAATCGGTCAAGCTTGGTCAGCAGTGGTGTGCTAGAACTAGCAAGCATTATAAAACAAAACTTCGCACTTCTTCTCGAAAGGAATACACGGCGGAGCCCAGCCTGGTGCCAACAGCTGGAATTAGAAAGCGGGTGTCGCACCTGAGCCAATTCACCTACCCCCGGAAAGCGACTGAGCTCGATTGCACACGGCGCTAGATGAAGATTATCGCCACAGTTTCTTTGCATTCTAACTTTTTCTTTGTTGCCGGGCGCGCATCCCAGCACATCCGGCAAACTACGCTACTCACGCCACGTCGTACGGCCCAGTTATCCAGCGCCGCCTGGGCCACCTCCTTGGGGGTGGCAAACTCCTCCTCCCAGACGCAGTTGCAGGGGCCTTCCCTCCGTACGGTCCTGGCTGCGAACAAGCTACGAACAGCCGCCGACGAACAAACCGGACTCACACCGCTGTCCTGTCTGCAGACACTCAGGTTCCGCGCTGATGACGGCCCGCCATATGTGCCCGAGGCTTGAAGGACCGGTACACGGTCCAAATGGGACCAGCACCGTGTTACCATTTCAAACACGTTCTAATTCAGCATTCGTTCTCATTTCTTTTCTTATTTCTCGCACAACTCGCCGAGAAGGCCGAGGTTCCCCTAGCGAGGAGTTAACCACCAAGGCGCGGACGATGCGGGTATCAGTGCCCGAAAGAAGTGGAGCAGCTGTGTAAGCATGTCTCCACACACGAGTCCTGTGTCAGGTACAAAAGTGTGCTGTCAGACTTTCAAAGACATACCCATCCAGACCAGAGAAGCCAGCAATGCTTCCACTGGGCGCATCTCCTTCCGAGTGTGCTTGAAAGCACCCATACCAAAGTGGACAGCGCCAACGTCACCCACGTTGGCTCAGTAAGAGCGGCCTTTTTTTTTCTTCTTTTTCTTTTCATTTGTACAGGGAACTTTAGCACTTTGTCTGACCGAGCAAAAAGCCGATTTCAGCCAAAACCCCGGTTCTGGGGGTTTGCGGTGCCTGTGGGTGTCTGAGTGCCCCACGCACGCAAACAAGGGAACGGAGGGGGGTGGTGAAATATAGGCTTGTGGTGGCGGTGTGCACGTCTAACTACGGGATGGCGGCGAGATGGTGGGCGACAAGCTTCGAATAGCAGTGTCACACCGTGATGCGCTACAGGTACCGTACTGCCGGGGCCACTTGAAATCGAATTCTACAAATTGTTTTTACTTTTATGAAAAACCGAAACCGGGAAACCGGGTTTCTAAAGTCCCCTGCATTAGTAGGTGTCATGAAGGCCTTCACGTGGCGACACTGTTGACCGCACCCTAATTGAGTCGCGGTCGCCGATCCCCCAACCGCCAGCATCATGTACTTGATTCGACGCGGAACAAGTGCTGACAGCACCGCTCGGCGAATAGAGGGCCACTAAAGTGGCAAATCGACCGGTCGCGAGGTGCTTAGCAGCCAATGGCCTGATGGCTGAGTGCACACCGAAGCAGGGCTGCATCCTCGTCTTGTAGCCGTGTTGTGTATAAGGCTTCGTGGAAGCACCTCATCACCGTAGGCGCAAACCTTTCTCGACCGTGATTGGACAGTCGAGATTGCCGGAGGCGGGTCTCCATGAAGAAGAGAAAAGTAAAGGAAGACCTGCCCCCTGCGCCTGCTGTCTCCAGCTGCTTCGGCAGACGACACATACTACTACTACTACTTCTTGCATAACAAGTTCAAACTACTACTACTGCTACTACTACTACTTCATTCTTCTTCGCATTTTTATGTAACATGTTCTTCGAAGAAGACTTGATGCTAACATCAAAACGTTCAAAACGTGCACGCGAGACGGTGTTCCGTCTAAACTTTAAACTAACATTTCCCCCCGACAGGGACCAAGCCGCTTCGCTGGCCGCGTTGGACGAAGCGGTGGCGATCCACTCTGCTACCGTGCAGGGCCCCCCGTCGTACGAGTTCTACGAAGCGTTCAACCCGCACCTGCTGCTTGCGATCGTCCGCGAGTACCTGCAGCACTGCCCGACGGAGCCCGTCCTGCCGACTGACCCGCCGTCGGCGATCGCGTCGCAGGTGCGGAAGCCGCTCGAGCTGCTGACGAAGCACGTCAAAGGCTCGCTCGAAGGCCAGCTGCTGCTCGCCCGGCTGGACTTCATCCAAGGCGACCTCGAGAAGGCGCAGTACACCATCAACTCCTGCATCCGCGCGGACGCGACGTACGCGGAAACCCACCTGCTCGCAGCGCAAATCGCGTTCCACCAAGAGAACTACAACCAGGCCCAGCAGGCCCTTGACCAGAGCATGACCGAGTTCGAAGTCCGCGACTGGCCGCAGTACAACCTGCTCAAGGCGAAGGTGGACAGCGCCCTCGGCCGGTACGACGACGCGTTGAAAAGCCTCGAGCACGCGCTGACCCTCACGAAGCACATCGTGCAAGGCAAGCGGTACCGCCCGCTCAACGTGCAGGACCACGTGGCCATATACCTCGAGCTCGGCCAGGTGCACCTGAAGCAAAAAAACACCGCGGCGGCCTCGAAGGCGATCTCCGAAGCCATGGTGCAATTCCGCGACACGTCGGAAGAAGGCCGGGTGACCATTGCGCACGCGATGGTCGTCTGCAAGCAGGATGTCGACCAAGGGTTGACCGTCCTTCGGTCCGTCCCGACTAGCTCGCCGTACTTCCTCAAGGCGAAGGCGCACATGGCCAGCATCTACCTCAACATCCGCAACAACAAGCGCGCCTTCGCGAAGTGCTACGAGGACCTGGTCGAGGCCTTCCCGACGGCAGGGTCGTACCTGTTTTTGGGGGAGGCGTACATGTCGATCCAGGAGCCCGAAAAGGCGATCGAGGCGTTCGAAAAAGCGCGCAGCCTCGACCCGAACAACGCGGAGATGGCCGGGAAGATCGGCAGCGCGTTCGTCACGACGCACAACTACAACAAAGCGATCCAGTACTACCGAAACGCGCTCAAGGCCGAGGCCCACCAGCCGGGGCTCCGGCACGACCTCGCGAGCCTGTACTGCCGCCTGGGCAAGTTCCAAGAAGCGGAGGACGAGTTGCAAAACTCGCTGTCCAAAGGCAAAGGCAACTCGCCGGAGGACCTGCAGAACCTGATGAGCGACGTGCGCACCATGCTGCTGCTGGCCAAGGTGTACCGGAGCAGCGGCAGGAAGGAAATGGCGTGCGACGCGCTTGTGCAGGCGAAAGTGTTCCAAGTCATCGTCATCAGCAAGGTCAGGGGCGACCCGGATGTCGTCGCCGCGCAGAGGGTCATCGCCGCCAACATCTGCGTCGAACTCGGGGAGTACTACAGGTAAACCCGTCGCTTTTTATAATGTAGTCTATTCATGATGACCGACTACATATAAAATGGTAGTTTAATGTCAGCTGATTTTGTGCAAAGCCCCGGCAGGGAACGAAATTTACAGGAACGATGCATATTTTCTCACCTAGTTTGGGTTATTTCGGGATCTGTCGCTTTCCGGAACTGACCACTGTTTTCGATACAGCGTCGAACACGCGATTGGACGAGGGGATCCCACGGGATCTGACTACTAGGATTGATTGTGGTCTCTTTTGGCCTGCTTCCTTCAGTCGGGCCTCCAGGTTGAGTGTGGTCTCTTTTGGCGAGATCCCACGGGATCTGACTAATAGGATTGATTGTGGTCTCTTTTGGCCTGCTTCCTTCAGTTGGGCCTCCAGGTTGAGTGTGGTCTCTTTTGGCCTGCTCCTGACGAGATCCCACGGGATCTGACTAATAGGATTGATTGTGGTCTCTTTTGGCCTGCTCCTGACGAGATCCCACGGGATCTGGTACTCGGGGAGTACTACAGGTCCGGAGGCAGGCCGGCTTCCCGTAAATTCCGCGTCGGATCCCGTTGGGACTCTAACAGGCGAAACCCGCCGGTTGGAAGCCTCGGGCTTCTGCGCGCCCGAGTGTGCCGGGGCTGCTCGCCGGTTGTCTGAAGAAGAACGGGGTTCCCACCTGCCGCCGGATGCTCCGCGGACGTGCCCCGCCGTGCTCGTGTCCGGCCCCGCGCCGGCGGACGAACCCGAAGGACCCGCCCACGGCACCGCCGCGCTGCCGCCCGCAAAGCGGCCGGTCCTGCGTCGGAGGAGCCCCACTAGCACGCCGGCCACCCTGCTGCGGGGGCCGCCGGGGGCCACGTCCGCCGCCGCCGGGTTCCCCGGCAGGCCCGTCTCGTATTAACAGCTACCTTGGTGAATGAGTTTATTAAGAAACTTCACTAATTTGACCGTTCAGTAATAAGAACGGGGTCCTCACGCGCCTTCGTGCTAGTCGGGGTAGCGTTCCCAGTCACTCCGTTGCCAGTTTCTTGTCGTCTTCTTTCATTCCTACACACCCAAGTGGTTGCGAAGGATTCCAGGGTGCTTTTGCTCACTTTCAGCTCCGATGAAGAGATCCGTGAAGAATAGACACGGTGTATGTGCGTGGTTCGTGGGTCCTTACAAGTTGCAGGGCGCCGGTTGTATTGTAAGAACGAAAGAGAGCGCCGGCAGCGTGTTTGGAAAAATATTACCTACTACTATCACGTTCACTCACTACTAGGGTGGGTTAAGCCTCCCCCGGCACGCACAAACGAACACACGCCTACTCTTTTTCTGTTTTGAGTGTGTTACAAGAAGACATTGTAGGTACTACAAAATGGTAGTTGCTGAAGCAGGCCCATGATGCTAGCGGACTATGACGTTCATGGAGAGCAGCTACTGCCATTTCCGAAGTGTAGTAAAAGGGCAGCCGGGACCATCCGTTCTCACCATCAAAGGTTGCTGCTGTGCAGGTTGATGCAACTCCTTTGTTTTTAGAGTGAAGGTTTTTCGAAAGGACCCACTCTGATCTGTGGACGAACTGTGGGACCCCAGCTTGTACCTGCAGCTCCTCGTTAACAATACAAGCACCTCTGTTTCCATACTGCGCGAACGAGAGAGCCCAGCCAGAGGGACTGCCACTGCGATATGCTGCCCTCTCTCCCCTTGTTTTTGTCGTACAAAATCGAAGACCTTAGAAATCAATACTACCGGTGATTGGATGAATGTTAACCGGGTGAAACCTGGGACACCCCCCAAATTGGGGCTAGGTGTCCCAGGTTTTACGCGGTTCGGCAACTGTTTCCGGGGGTTTGCGACTTTTGCGTCCTTTGCAAAATATGGCGACTTGGTGCTTGCCCGCGCCTTCGGGTGCTCAACACTCAGCTCGACCCCTAGATGCCGCTGGCATAGGAGGCTGCAGGATCACCACTGGTGCAGTCACGCAGGTGACTGCACCAGTGACTACCCAGGGCACCGGGTGTCCCAGGTTTTACCCAAGCTTTCGTCCAGCTCAGCATTATCCCAATTACGGTCTTCCGACGAGACCTAACACTTGTGCAAATGCCATCACCCCGTTGCTATCCCGATAAAAAACACCGTCATTTAACCCACCGCTTGATTTTTACCAACGTTGGAGAGGAAACGAAAACGCGTGGCGGACCATCCACGGCGTTTTTTTCGCCCTGTACCCCCCCTTTAGCGAAATAAAAGAGACACGGATAAGAAACAGACCGCGAGGAAAAGAGAGAAATGGGGAAAGAAGGCACACGCGTGTCTTGGTGCTTCAGGATCGTTTTTGGATCGTGCGTGCAAAGTCAATGGTAAGCGGTTCTCCATGTTGATTTGACGACACCCGAAAGGGCCTGGAGGCGAGCTGGTTCTCATAGCCACCTTCCTTTGAGAAGATTCCATATGGATCGCAGACTTCCCCCTTATTGGGCTTCTCACCCGAGAGTACCCACAGGCGCCAACATGCCGAAGGCTTCCAATTCACTCACACGGAAAACCGCGCTGCTGGATATACCTGGCGGGATCAGACCCCTGCCTAAGGCGGTGCCAAAACTACCGAAGATCTCTCCACCATCCGGTGTCCAGCCCAAAGATCACCCCCAAAAACGATGGAGAAATGTGCTGGATAGGGGTACTTATGTTTAATCCCCGGGGTTCCCAGAATGGCCACCAACCGTTCGCAAGCTTCCGCATGACCGATCATACCCAACCAGCCTGAACGATGTCTAGTACAGGCAATCGCTTGGATTGGATGCGTGCGGTGGGTTCTTCTTTCATCTTTCAAGGTTTGCCCGCGGTGCAAGACGAAGATATCCAAAGAGACACGGATACGAAGCAGACTGCGAGGGAAAGGAGGGACGCGGTGGGAGGATGGTTGATCCGATTTCGATGGGAGTACTTTCGGATCATTATTTCGATAGTGAGTGCAAAAGTTTGGTAAACATGCAAAGCAGACACCGCAGTGAAACGCGGGTTTTCCGTGTTGATTTGACGACACCCGAAAGGGCCTGGAGACGAGCTGGTTCTCGTATAGCCACCTTTGTCTCAGATCCCTATATAGGGATCAGCGGGTACTCAAGGGAATACTACCTGCCGAAGGCTTCCAATTCACTCACACGGAAAATCGCGCCGCTGGATATACCTGGCGTGATCAGACCCCTGTCAAGCGCTGGCGACGTCACGCGGAGCTAACACACCCGAAGATCTCTCGACAGGCCAAAAACAGACCCCCCTCACAAACGATAGAGAAATGTGCTGGATGGGGGTACCGTATGTTTACTACCCGGTGTTCCCAGAATGGCCACCAACCATCCGCAAGCTTACGCCTGACCGATCATACCCAACCAGCATGAACGATGTCTAGTTGCTACGCGCACCCCAGTCAACACTTTCTCGCAAAGCCAAACAGGCAATCGCTTGGATTGGATGCTTACGGTGGGTTCTTCTTTCATCTTCAAGGTTTGCCCGCGGTGCAAAACGAAGATATCCAAAGAGACACGGATACGAAGCAGACTGCGAGGGAAAAGAGGGACGCGGTGGAAGGATGACTGATGTGATTTCGATGGGAGTACTTTCGGATCATTGTTTCGATCGTGAGTGCAAACGCGGGTTTTCCGTGTTGATTTGACGACATCCGAAAGGGCCTGGAGGCGAGCTGGTTCTCCTATAGCCACCTTTGTCTCAGATCCCTATATCAGTCATTCTCATAGCGACCGTTCAAAAATGACCACCCTGTGGCAGCGCATACAGTCACCAAAGGTGTCCATAAATCGACCAATCTTTGATGCTATGAGCGCAGGTGTCCCTGACATCTCTGTTCCCGGGGGTTTAGAAAAAAGACGACCCCCCGTGGACGAGTTCAGCCCGATATTATTATAATTAGATCATACCGGGAGCGCGTGTGATATGTGCCCGCTGCACCCGAGAAGACACGGAATGGAAAGATCGGTCACGAAATCGTCAAAATACCCCCTCGGATCCCAAAAAAGGTTGGCCTTCATGGCCCCTCCTTGTGCACCTCGCTTCACCAGGCAAATTACCATCACCCTATGAACGCACTTCAGAACTGGGATAGCGGGCACTGAAGAACAAGGATGCTGCAAACTTTGCTGTGCGAGAACCTGGAGAGTGCTCGAAGTGAAGAAGGGACTGGCACAAGAGGAATTCATCTGTTTGAAGTGCTCCTGGTGCCGTGCACACCACACCTTCGGACAAAGCGCACACGACTACGACTGCAGCGGCAACAACTACGACCGCAAGGTGCAAGGTTCCAAACAGCGACGGCAATGACTACTTAGACAGGCGCCTTCAAGTTGCCCGAATTGGATGCTTGTTGTGAATGCTCCTGTCTATGCACCCCCCAGAAATCTCTGCTTCGGATGCTACAAAGACACAGCGATCTTCTACTACCCGTCTTGAAACACGGACCAAGGAGTCTAACACGTGTGCGAGGCTTAGGGTGTCAAACCCACAAGCCGCACTGAAAGGGAGATGTGCCAATCCTTGAGGACGCAGCACAGCCCGATCCTGAGAAGGAGATCAATGCAGCGTCTTGCGATTAAAGAATTCGGATGCAGTTGCAGAGAATTCTTCAGGAGCCTTCTGACAGCCGCCAAACCTCGGCCGTACAAGGAATACAACGCATTATCGCATTATCGCATCTTGGTGGTGGGATGCTAGTGAGCCTGATACCAGCCAGAAGCTCCTGTTCCTCTTCCTCTTGCTTCTGTAGGCCCTCCAGGCTTGTTACGACACGCAGAATCTCATCTTCCTGAGTAGTAGGTGCCCTGGATAAGAGCCTAAGCCCACAGGGTCTAGGCCCTCGTGGTGCCCCTAGTGGTATAGTACGGTGACACAGGGGAAAGCTGTGGCAGTCCATACACCCACCATCCCCGCCTCTAATTTGGCCAATCAAAGATGATTTTAATCCGGAGCATGCCTGAAAACTCTGTTCCGGGGGTGCTACCAAAAAAACTGGCGACCCCCTCGATGGCAAAACATGCAAATGCGTTTCTCGCAAAACCTAATTTTGGGGTTTTGCCCGCCAGATATCGCGCGTCGGAGCCCACCGAGGGTCGGAATGAAAAGATCGGATTCAAAACCGTTCAAAAACGCCCTCGGACCAAAGGAATTGACCCGGGGTTGACCTTCAGATGGTCGCTTCCATATTTGAACGGTCGCCATTAGAATGACTGATATAGGGATCAGCGGGTACTCAAGGGAATACTCGTAGGAGTACCTGCCGAAGGCTTCCAATTCACTCACACGGAAAATCGCGCCGCTGAATATTCCTGGCGTGATCAGACCCCTGTCAAGCACTGGCGACGTCACGCAGAGCTAACACACCCGAAGATCTCTCGACAGGCCAAAAACAGACCACCCCCACGAACGATAGAGAAATGTGCTGGATGGGGGTACCGTATGTTGAGTACCCGGGGTTCCCAGAATGGCCACCAACCGTTCGCAAGCTTCCGCCTGACCGATCATACCCAACCAGCATGAACGATGTCTAGTTGCTACGCGCACCCCAGTCAACACTTTCTTGCAAAGCCAAACAGGCAATCGCCTTTGCTACGTCCTGGGGGCGGGGTTCGCAAATTGTCTGAATCGGGCAGCGTGTTCAAGGAGCGAGCCTGTTTCAAGGCATGGTTCCAGCTTTCAGCCACATTCGACTGCGCTCGGTATTCCACCCGAAGAGTGCTACATTCGAGAGCGCCTATCGTGCATTTAGCATGTACTTGTTGCACGCAACGCAAATGTGGTCATAACCTTCGTGTTCTCCCGGATGCGCGAAGACCGACTTGACCTGCTGGTGCCCATCGCGCACTTCACGTGCAGCTGTTTTCGCAACGCTCCCATGCGACACGACAGGAAACCTTCAGGGGTGAGCAGCTTCCATCCGCTCGTTCGCGGGCACCAAGCGAACGCGCTGCTCCGCGTCGACGGCGGCAACGAAGAAGCGTCGATGATGCTCGCGGACCATGAAATTCATGGAGACTTCAAGGCCGCGTCGTACTGCTACCAGCAGCTCTCGTTTGAAAACTACCCGGCCTGACCTCTTAAGTGTGCAAGCACCATGCGCTCATGATACTACCTATATCATCAGGCTATGTTGTACCAAATAACCCCTTGAATGACGATGTGTTTCCATTGCTCAAATACACACAGGGTGGAAAAGGCCACGGACAAGGCGATCATGTTCCACAATGAGGCGCTGAAGCAGGACGAGACGAATGCGCGCTCGATGCTGTCGCTCGCGAAGATCTACAGGGACAAGGGCGACTTCGACGGCTGCGAGCACCAAGCCAACGCGCTGCTCCGCGTCGACAGCGGCAACGAAGAAGCGTCGATGATGCTCGCGGACCTGAAGTTCATGGAGAGCAACTTCAAGGCCGCGTCGTACTACTACCAGCAGCTCCTCGAAAAGAAGCCCGGCAACGCGGACGCTCTGGTGCACTTTGTGCAGCTCCTCCGCAGGTCCGGCCGGCTGTTCGACGCGCAACGGTTTCTGCAGGCGGCGGAGGCCCACGCCCCGAAAACGTCGTCCGGACTCGCTTGCGCGAAGGGGTTGTACCACCGGTACACGAACAACCCGAGGGAGGCGCTGCGCGAGTTCAACAAAGGCAGGTACGACCGCGCGTCGCCGTGGGCAGAAGTGTGCACTGTGAACATGGTCGAGATCTACCTCAACCCGGACAACGAGAACCAGTGGACCGAGTCCGACGGCGAGGAGCGGCAGGACCTGGCGGAGAACATCGGCTTCGCGCAGAAGCTGTTGAAAGACGTCAGGGATCCGGAGAAGAAGAAACTGTTGGAAGGGCACGCACGCATGGCCCGCAAGCGGAAGGAAGAAGTCGAGTCCGCCCTGTGCATCTTCGAGCCGATGGTGTCCGGCGAGGACAACGCGGGGGTGTGCATTCCGCTCTTACTTCTTTAAGCCACATGCAATGTGTGAGGAAACTGAACCGCCCAAGTAGGACCTTCTGACCATGATCATTTGCCAAATTAGCCACCTGAAACCACGTCCAGGATTTGGGCTCAGGGTAGTGCAACGAAAACTCTAGTTTCCCTTTCTACTTTCTCCTACACTCGCGGTGTACGGTTTCACTCTATTCGTGATTCCTTGCTGCACGTTAATTGTAGCACCCCACCCGTATTGCGATATACTTACGGATATTCAACCTGCGCAAACCATACGCAGCACCAGAAATTCACGAAAAGAGACGGTCATACGGTACCAAGAAGACAGACAGTCACCTACTGCCGCACCATACTGAGGGCCTACCGTAAGTAAGGCATGTGGATATTGGCCGAAACCACCAATGACCAAGGTACCCACCGATTCTCTTACCCCACTCTTACGACACTCAGCGCAGGATACCTTCCCATACTGACGAAGGTCACCCGAGACTTTGAAACCCCCGAGTTTCAAGCGAACTTTCACTCTAAAACAAACGCCCAACCCCTTGCGGACGGAGGGAAGGAGGAGGTTGCCCAGCGCGCAGAAAGCCTTCCTGGGTATCTATGGGCCAACTTCGAGAGTTTTACGACTCCAAAATGGGAAACCTGGTGCTTTTTGGAAAGGTTTCGTAACAAATCTCTTCACAGCAGCAAACGTTGATCATTTTTGACGCGTCTTTGCTTTGGATGCCCCGTGATCGAATTCCAGCTCGGTTCTCGCCTTTTTGACAGAACTAAAAGATGAATTTCCCTTATATCCCACCACTTCAGTTTTTGTCCCCTTATATCCCAGTGGGACAACAAATTTTGTTCCCTGATATCCCAATGGGACAACAAATTTGCTCCCTTATATCAGTCATTCTCCTGGTGACCGTTCAAAAACGACCACCCTATTGCAGCGCATACAGTCACCAAAGGTGTCACTAAATCGACCCATCTTTGATGCTATAAGCGCAGGTGTCCCCGGTCTTTCTGTTCCCGGGGGTTTAGAAAAAAAGGATGACCCCCCTTGGACGAGTTCAGCCCGATATAATTATACTTAGATTATACCGGTGCCTGTTGCCCCCGAGAGGACTCGGAATGGAAAGATCGGTCACGAAATCGTCAAAATACCACCTCGGATCTCGAAAAGGTTGACCTCCATGGCCCCTCCTTTTGCACCCCACTTTACCAAGCAATTTCCATCATCCTATGAACGCACTTCAGAACTGGGATAGCAGACGGGTGAAGCGACAATGACTGCAGCGGCAGCAACCACGACTGCAAGGTGCAAGGTTCCAAACAACGACGGCGGAGGGTCCTCGTCGAGGCGCCTTCAAGCTGCCCGAATTGGAGGCTCATGGTGAATGCTCCTTTCTGCACACCCCCCCAGAAGTCTCTGCGCGTGTCTTTCAACGGAGCAGAGCCCCACCTGCCCCTCGATACCCTCTGGAAGGCAAATTCGGGCAAAGTGTCGACTGACCACGACAAGTTCACACGCATTCTTCAACGAGGTCGCCCGACAATGCCAGCTGTTTTTCTCTGCATGGTTTGCAAGCTCGTGACATGGAATACCATGAGCAGAAAATCAATGCAGCGTTTTGCGATTCAAGAATCTGGATGCAGTTGCAGAGAATTCTTCAGGTGGCTTCTGACAGCCATCAAAACTCGGCCGTACGAGGAATGCAGCATCTTCGTCCAAGGCCAGCATCAGAAATAGCCGGCGCAGATAGTGCAATCGGAGATGGAGCAACTCCCGTCTTGCTTCTCTGGGCCCTCCAGGCTTACTACGACACGCATAATCTCGTCTTCCTGAGCAATAGGTGCCCTGGATAAAGAGCCCAAGCCCACAGGGACTAGACCCTCGTGGTGCCCCTAGTGGTATAGTACGGTGGCACAGGGGAAAGCCGTTGCAGCCCACCCCCGCCTCTAATTTGGCCAATCAAAGATGATTTTAATCCGGAGCATGCCTGAAAACTCTGTTCCCGGGGTGCTACCAAAAAACTGGCCACCCCCTCGATGGCAAAACATGAAAATGCGTTTTCGCAAACCCCAATTTTGGGATCTAGCCCGCCAGATATCGAGCTTGGGAGCCCACCGAGAGTCGGAATGAAAAGATTGGATTCAAAACCGTTCAAAAACGCCCTCGGACCAAAGAAAGTGACGAGGGGTTGACCTTCAGATGGTTTCTCCCATATTTGAACGGTCGCCAGGAGAATGATTGATTACCCAATGAGATTGCCTTGCCCAAGGCAATCCCATTGGGATATAAGGAAACAAAATTTCAAGTTTTGGGATATAAGGGAATTACACCCTATAATATCCCCCGTCCGCAAAGGTTTACCGCCACCATCGCTAGGATCTTCGCATCAGTCGTCAGCTCGCAGCGTGAGTATAATCATCGTCATTGGCACCATGCTCCGAATCTTCGATTGCGCACTTTCGCACTAGTGGTAGCCACTAGCAGCCACGAGTAGCCACCAGTAGTCACCAGCAGCCGCGAGTAGCCACCAGTAGCCACCAGGAGCCACCGGTACCGACGAGTAGCCACCGGCAGCAGCCACCGGCACCAACCGGTCGCCACCAGTAGCATCAGTAGCCATCAGTAGCCACCAACAGCCACCGGTAGCCACTATAGGCTGCAGTGGACCAGCACGAGTTTTCTTGTAAGCTTTACGCACCTGCTTTTTAAGGAAACACACACTGTCACACAGTCTGCAAAAGTCTCAACGCAGGAAATGTGCTGCAGCCCGCACGAAACACGGGTCAGTCTGGGGTTAGTGCCAGGCGACGGAAAGGTGTCGGTCACAAATTGTTGCGAACCTGGCTTGCCAAAGCAAGCAGATAACGTGTACACGAAAGAAAGCCGCGCATGCCCCAAACCCTCCAGTACGTAGTAGCTTCAAAAGAACCCATTCAACGGAGGTCATCCGGAGGCTCTAAAATGCTGGATCCTCAAGCGGACTATAACCCTGAAGAAGCTTGGCGCCCCCTCTAGCTTCTGTCGAAATAAGCACAGAAAGACCCTCGAGTCTTTTTAGTAGAACAGGCAGCCTCTCGCGGACGATGGTACACCTGTTCGATCACTGAACAAAGCACACTTACCTCGCCACACAGCCGACCCCGGACAAGCTGAACGTCCCCGCGATGGTGGGAATGGCGACAGCTCTCCAGCTGCTCAAGCAAACCCCGAAGGCAAGGAACACACTAAAGCGCGTCGCGAAGGCGCCCTACAACCAGCTCGAGGTATGTTTTGTCTGGCTCGGCCGTTACTGGAGGCCGTACGAGTGAGCTGGATCCTTTTGTCGGATGTGGCAGAGATGGGGAAGTACGCGGCCGCGTCATGTTTACAACGGTCGTTTGAAAGTCATGTCGGCGGGAAATGACATGACTGCAAGAAAGAACGAAGAGGAATCAAACCATCCAGGGTAAACATTGCGTAGGGGCAAGATGAAATACCCGTCCAGGGGGCTTACGGAAATAAGCTTGTCTGGAGTGGTTTTCCGGTGTGCCACGAGTGGCCGTAGCCTTGTTCTTGCCTCTCTGCATCTTTTCGCAGATGGCACGGTTTCATGCTATTCACTCTCAAAAACAAGCCATGCCACGGCCTAGTGCCAGCAAAAATTGCCTAATTTGCTGTTTTGTTTCATTGGAATCCTGTGTTCTTGTGCTGCAATATACAAGAAAGCAGCATCGGCCTAGAGTGTAGAAAAGTAGGTCCAGAGTGTGGAAAAGTAGGTTGGGAGTGCAGAAAGTCGCGTGCCAGGTAGAAAGCACCCTTTCACACCCAACAGGCGGAGTACTTCGAAGCAGCTTGGCTGCTGTTGGCTGACATCCATATCGCTGGTGGGAAGTACGATCTGGCACAGGTATGCCGCTCTCGTCGTTCTTGAGCGCACTAAGGCCCCGTAGCTGGACCATTAAGTGAAAACCCACCAACGGGCCAGTTCAGGCAGTACTGTCTGCCTTTCACGCATGTTTGATGCTAGCATCGAAGTCTTTTTGAGTGGGGGGTGGTCATGGTCACCAGGTCGAGAAGGAGAATCACGAATTATCATGGGCTAATCATGTGCTTTTGTTGTGATATCACGAGGGTTCTTGTGATTCTTCGTTCGGCCTCGCCGGCCCGAACACACCGCGCCCACCCGGCCCCGCCCGGCCCTCTTCGATGGCGAGGGGGCAGCGGTGGTCGTGGCGGCCGCTGCCGCGGCCGTGGCCGCGGCCGCGCACGCGGCGGCGGTCGCGGCAGCGGACGCGGCGGGGATCGCGGTGGCGGCGGTGGTGGTCGCAGCCTAGGCGAGAGCGACGGCCTCACAGGCCGGAAGCGGCGCGCGCCGTCCCCACCTGGGACACCTACCAGCCGTGGCCGGAGGAGGCGGACGACGAAGGCGCCCCCGAAGCGCGCCCCCCCCCCGCCAGCAGGCCGGAAGCGTCCCGCGCCATGCACCCCCGCGGCCTCTCCCGCAGCCGCGCTGCGCGCACGACGACGACGACGCGCCGATCTCGGCGACGACGGCACTGGCCTCGCCGGCCCGAACACACCGCGCCCACCCGGCCCCGCCCGGCCCTCTTCGATGGCAGGCCCTGACTCGGGCCCTTTTACTGATTCTGGTTCCGACCCTCCAAGGGTCACACAACGATCGCGTCCTCCGCATCGCGGCGTGCCTATCGGCGCAAACGAGAAAGCGAAGATTCCGATTCCTTTTCGGATCATGAACTCGTGAGCAACTGCCAACAACAGTTGCAACCGACTAGAGTTGCGCCGCGCCGAAAGCGCGGAAAAAGTGACCCTTCTGGAGTCACGTAGCGAAAAGCTGGCATAGTGTGGTACTCATTTGCATGCAAATGACTCCCCACAAACGCAACAAGGAGACGATTTTCGTTGTTTTTTTTGTGATTTAGAACGATTTTCTGCGAGGTCGTCAGCAGGCAGGATGCTGTAGTGCACCTGGTTTAGCATTTACCCGTGGTAATTTCTGTATTAAAGAGTTGGCACAACATGAATTACCCGTCTTGGCAAAAAAGAGGAAGGTTTGAGCACCGTAAGTGGACCCAGCCAGTGTCGTCGCAGCTGTCGCAGCCCCTGCCAAACTGGTTACGCACATTGCGGTGACGTGCAACGGCATGCAGATGAGTGTGGGGGTGGTGATTTTATCTGGCAGAACTGTTCTCCAAGCTCGAATTGCTGGATGGAGCTTTCTTCTGGGACTGTATTCGGTTACGACGGCAACGAGTAAGTATTGTTGGGACGGCATTCCCTTCTCTCTCAGGGACCCTGCGCACCCTCGTGCATGTTCAGTGTAGAGTTCTGTAAGGTGCAAGTGCCACGAAAGCAAGCGAGATCACGGGCTAGTGTTACTTTATGACATCGTCGGTTGGGAGAGTCAGCGGTGATGAAGTCAGGCTGGTCATTTCCAGGTCAATTTTTGTTTCCGCTCGCTTTCGCGGACTTTCCGGGCCGTTCTGGATGTTCCCAGGTAGATGGGCAGAGAAGTCAGGCTTTTTGATAGTTAAATTTGAGGTAAGACAAAAAGAGAAAAAGGGGGAGAAAAAGGATGACATCTTCAGTTCCGGAGGTCTCGTCACTCCATGGCTCTGTTCTTACCTACCTACCAGCAGTGGCACGCTTTGTTGTTGCCCCACACGGTAAAATGACCACACGACCGCAGGATCTTCTTCGCAAGTGTCTGCAGGCGAACAAGTCGTGCTGCAGGGCCTGGGAGTTCATGGGCGTCATTTACGAGAAGGAGCAGTCGTACAGAGACGCGGCAGACTGCTACGAGGTATGCACGCCGGGGGGCGCTTTTGCACTTGCCGATTTCTTCGGTTCTCGACTTCGGGTCTGGAGGGGCTGTGCCCTTTGTGATGGGGGATATCCGCGTTATTGGCTGTGTTTTCTCGACTTCGGGTCTGGAGGGGCTGTGCCCTTTGTGATGGGGATATCCGCGTTATTCTCGACTTCGGGTCTGGAGGGGCTGTGCCCTATGTGAAGGGGGATATCCGCGTTCACAATAACCCGTTCAGCCCCGTGAGGACTGAACCGGTTATTGGCTGTGTTTTCTCGACTTCGGGTCTGGAGGGGCTGTGCCCTTTGTGATGGGGGATATCCGCGTTATTCTCGACTTCGGGTCTGGAGGGGCTGTGCCCTATGTGAAGGGGGATATCCGCGTTATTGGCTGTGTTTTCTCGACTTCGGGTCTGGAGGGGCTGTGCCCTTTGTGATGGGGGATATCCGCGTTATTCTCGACTTCGGGTCTGGAGGGGCTGTGCCCTATGTGAAGGGGGATATCCGCGTTATTGACTGGTTTTCTCGACTTCGGGTCTGGAGGGGCTGTGCCCTTTGTGATGGGGGATATCCGCGTTATTCTCGACTTCGGGTCTGGAGGGGCTGTGCCCTATGTGAAGGGGGATATCCGCGTTATTGACTGGTTTTCTCGACTTCGGGTCTGGAGGGGCTGTGCCCTTTGTGATGGGGGATATCCGCGTTATTCTCGACTTCGGGTCTGGAGGGGCTGTGCCCTATGTGAAGGGGGATATCCGCGTTATTGACTGGTTTTCTCGACTTCGGGTCTGGAGGGGCTGTGCCCTTTGTGATGGGGGATATCCGCGTTATTCTCGACTTCGGGTCTGGAGGGGCTGTGCCCTATGTGAAGGGGGATATCCGCGTTATTGACTGGTTTTCTCGACTTCGGGTCTGGAGGGGCTGTGCCCTTTGTGATGGGGGATATCCGCGTTATTCTCGACTTCGGGTCTGGAGGGGCTGTGCCCTATGTGAAGGGGGATATCCGCGTTATTGACTGGTTTTCTCGACTTCGGGTCTGGAGGGGCTGTGCCCTTTGTGATGGGGGATATCTGCGTTATTCTCGACTTCGGGTCTGGAGGGGCTGTGCCCTATGTGATGTATCCGCGTTCACAATAACCCGTGCAGCCCCATGAGGGCAAGGTGGTGGCAGCGAGCGAACACAGTGGCCGCGAAGTCCATTCCAACCTTTTCCACTTCCTACACAGAACGCTTGGCAGCTGGTGAACGAGAATGACCCCGGGATTGGCTACAAGCTGGCCTTCAACCACCTGAAGGCCAGGAAGTTTGTTGCTGCCATCGACGTGACGCAGAAGGTGCTGGCCTCTCATTCGACGTACCCAAAAATCAGGAAGGACATCCTCGACAAGGTGCACTTCCCCTTTTATTACTTGTAGCCGTCCCTGAAATCAGCTGTCAGAGGGAGAGCTCACGGTTCTGAGGCTGAACTTCACACGGTGAAGCTCAGCCTCAGAGCTGGAGTTGAAGCTGGGTTAAAAAAAACGGGGTTGCATATTAAGAGCGCACGTGCATAGTAATACAGTTTCTATAACGGCCAGGTTTACGGCGGCCGGATATCGGAAGAACGCATTTTATGGGTGCCCCAGCCACCCCCCGTCCTCCACAACGAACGCATCGCTTAGAACGTCGCAATACCTTTGTGGGAAATCAGCCTGGCGAACCAACATCCAACACGATCCGCTTGCCTCGCTCGCTCAGGCTTTTGCTGTTGCATTTGTCGAGTGGAGGAGCCATCGCCGCGCCAATGGGTGCCACTATCCCAGCCCTTCGCCACGTGCCACCGACAGAGTCACATTCGCCGTGCTGCAACCCGGTTCCACTGCTACTTCCTTATAGAAACCAGTGTCGCATTTGCTACCGTTGTCGCGTTGCAACCCGTGGCGATCGCCAGCGTTTGCGGATTCCATTGCCACTTCTTTTGTTTTTGTACAAGCACCTGCTTTGTAGGAAATACTTGAGGAGACTGCCAGTCCCCACTATCGCAACAATATTCGAATCTCAAAGGAGGTAGCCCACACGAAACACAGGTAAATCTGGGTTTAGTGGCGGGCGTTAGCGTTCAAACAAAAAAAGACCCACTTTGTAGTCGTATTGTTTTCTCCCTTTACATAAGCGCCAGCTTGAAAGCAAATGCTCGACGATGCTGCCCGACAAAGAACAGAAGGGAACCCAAGTGCTGTAACTACCGAACCACGTGTTGAACGGACGTGAGGTCATGCGGGTCTACCCCGACACGACAAATCACACAAACAAAACAGGTCAAAGTCCTGGGTGAGAAAGCAACACACGGTGGTGTAAGCGAAGAACAAAAAGGGATGAAGAGGCTCGAAAATACTCGAGGGGCTGCCTTATGGTGAAGTACACTTGTTGGGACCCGAAAGATGGTGAACTATGCCTGGATAGGACGAAGCCGGGGGAAACCCTGGTGGAGGTCCGTTGCGGTGTTGACGTGCAAATCACTTGCTTATTTCGACGGAGGCCAGAGGGAGAGAGGACCAATACAACCACAAAGCGTCTTTTTTCGCTGAACGCCTGCGCCCACCATTAATTACCCCCATACCAAACACAGTGTGAGCTAGCACATTACCGCAAGACGAGCACACCACTCGTTAACCCGAAACGTCTTCACACAGGCCCGCGCATCTCTCCGGCCCTGAACGCAGCGCGGCGCCTTCTTCGCGGGGCGGCCGTTCCTCTTCGCGGATGCCGGCAGTGGCGCAGCGACCTCGGCGCGCACGCGCGAAGCCTGGCTGGGAGGGGAGGCGTCTCCCGGGAAATGCAGGCGCTTTCCGTCGGTTGAGTCCTTTCGGGCGAGAGTCACGCCGAACGCCGGCTGGCAGCGGCACGGGAGAAGCCCAAAAGGGCAGTTCCGGCGTATTCATTTCAATCGAGAAATCCGGGGTACTCCGCGCACTGAGCCCCCCCCCCCCCCCCCCCCCCCCCCCCCGGGTCCCTTGCAAAGTCGTTGGGGCTCTCAGGGTAGTGCAGCACTGCCCCCCCCCCCCCCCCCCCCCCCAAGTCCAAAGGAGCTTGCCCAGACGGCAGCTGGGCGGGGCTGCCGCCGGAGTGCAGCAGCGAGTACACAGTGGGCGTCTGCAGGTTGCAAGGCATCGCGGGCGTGTGCGGCGCCGACCGCACCTTCTCCGCCACACCGACCAGCTCGCGCACGTCGGTTTCGAACCGCCAGCCGACGTCCGCCAGGAGCCTGGGGCACGCACCGGCAGTCGGCTGGTTCAGGGACCCGCGCAAAGCGAGGAATGCCTCGTCGCCGTCGAGATCGAGGTTCTCGCACGGCGCTCGCTGCTGCTTCAGAACCGTCATCACTTGCCAGAGGCCCTCGACTGTCACACCCAGCCTGGCGTCCAATCCGGCGGTTTCAAGCAGGCCTTCGACCGCCGGTCGCCTCATCCCACCCTGTCCGAGTCTCACGAGCAAATCCGTATACTGCGCCACAGGGTCAGCCCTCCCGCCAAGGTGAAACCCTGGGTCCGAGAACGAGCATCGGATATCTTCTGGAGTTGAATCGCAAAGTTTGATGAAATCGGGATAGAAGGGGGTGTTTGGTCACTGGATCTTGATGAAAGCGCCTGACGACTTCCGAAAATCGTCTAGTCTCGTGAGGGTCACACTTCAAAGGACTGATTTTTTGGAAAAACAGGCAGGTTGCGCCAGATTCCGGATGTGTGCCGATCCATCCCCTCTTGATAGACCGTGCTGGACCGAAGAATACAGCACCGGGCAATTCGATGCAGCTCTAGGGACTAGAGATGAACCTGATAGACCGTGGTGGACCGTGATTCACTGTGATAAACAGCGGCAGGCACTTCGATGCAGTTTCAAGAGATAGGGACGGAGCGGCTCAGGATATCCGTAGAACACCGGGTTCTGCAGCCATTATTTTACATAAGCGCCAGCTTGAAAGGAAATGCTCGACGATGCTGCCCGACAAAGAATAGAAGGGATCCAAAGTGCTGTAACTACCGAACCACGTGTTGAACGGACGTGAGGTCACGCGGGTCTACCCCTACACGACAAATCACACAAACACAACAGGTCAAAAGTCCTGAGTGAGAAAACAACACACGGTGGTGTAAGCGAAGAACAAAAGGGATGAAGTGGAGCAGGGAGGAAACGAGCATCTGAGCAGTTATTCTGGATTTCACGAGCATTTTAGGACCACCCGAGTGGTAGGTTTCTAGTTTTGGGCTGCGCGCACCGAAGTTTCCCCTCAGGATAGCTAGAACTAAAGCTGGAGTTACGCCAGGTAAAGTGAATGCTTGGAGACATTGGAGAAATCGCCCCCCACCCATGAAACATTTTCCCCCCGGCCTATTCTCAAAGTTTCATTGGGCGCGAGCTTAGGGTTACTTCGTTGAACCTGGCGTAGAATCCTGGTTCTATCTAAGTGGGCCACCACTGCAGGGCTTACGCAGCTCTTTTGTCTTGGAGCTAAATACCTACTGATGATCGTACGTAGGGTCAGGCAAAAAATAAATAGAGCATGGGGGCAGTGTGGCCTCCTCTCCAGCCTCAACCCTCCAGTGCCGCGGTGGTAAGCAACAGCAGAATCTGCCGTTACTGCGGTTGATTCCGCAGATGAATCTGCAGAAACGATAGTACGTGCTGATGACGTACTGATTTCAGCACGTGGGCACGTACTGATTCAGCACGTGGGCACGTACTGATTCAGCACGTGGGCACGTACTGATTTCAGCACGTGGGCACGTACTGATTCAGCACGTGGGCACGTACTGATTTCAGCACGTGGGCACGTACTGATTTCAGCACGTGGGCACGTACTGATTTCAGCACGTGGGCACGTACTGATTTCAGCACGTGGGCACGTACTGATTTCAGCACGTGGGCACGTACTGATTTCAGCACGTGGGCACGTACTGATTTCAGCACGTGGGCACGTACTGATTCAGCACGTGGGCACGTACTGATTTCAGCACGTGGGCACGTACTGATTTCAGCACGTGGGCACGTACTGATTTCAGCACGTGGGCACGTACTGATTTCAGCACGTGGGCACGTACTGATTCAGCACGTGTACAAAAAGAAACTAAGAAAATTAACATACGTGCTGAAATCAGTACGTTCGGCATGCTGAACGTAAGGCCTGCGCCACTGGTATGCAGGACTGGCGACGCGGGATGAGCCAAGAGCCTACTTAAAGTGCCCGAGTGATCGCTCGTCCGATCTCACCTTTTTGCTGACGGAGGGAGGAAGCGCCCAGTTCTTACCGAAACGGTCAGAACCGAGTATCTCTCGCTACCTGGTTGTGGCATTTGCATCTCTACAGCGCAATTGTTTCTGCCCGTTGACCGGTCAGACGGACAGACTCGAGCAAAGAATGCGAGGAAGAATACGAAGAACCGCAGAAGAGACGTGCTTGTGGCAGCTGTCGGAAGCTGCCGGGAGTGGATTTTTGCATCTGCCCCAGACCCCTTGGCGCATTAGTAGAGTCATTGCCGAATGTCCACGCTTGCGGTCTGCGTGCTGTGCCTCCAGGGGTGAAGATACGTCGAAACCAACAAGGATCGGTGTTTGCTGCTGTGAATAGACACGCCAAGAATAGCTTTTCACTCGGTAGAACCCTCTTCCCCTCCTTCCGTTGAGAGCGTTCATAAACAGTTAAACACGCAACCCTTGCCCCCCGAAGTTCCCCAATTCGTCGTCGTCGTTGTGTGAAATAGATACAAATAAAGTGCAAAAACGAACAGAAGACGAGAAGAAGAAAAGAGAAGAAACAGTCTGAAAAAGAAGAAAGGGAGAGGAAAAAAAACGCTAAAACCCCCAGGGCAAACGATCAACACAAGAACCTCAAAGCAATTCGGCTCGCCAAAGCCAACAAACGGTTTAAAAGTAACGCCTGCACGCGTCCCTTTGTGCCCCTGTTCGCACGATACGCTTTCTACGGGGGAGGGTGACAATACATTAGGGAGTGTGTTAATCCGAAGCGGGATGGCATGAGTTTCGCTTGGTGCTCACAGCGGGCCTACCTTCCGGCGTCTTTGTTGTTCTGGTGGCGTTGAAGGGGCAGCTTGAGCCACCTGAAACGTACGCTCGCAAAGTCTCAGCACAATGTTACCATTGTTAATCCGAAGCAGGATGGCCTGAGTTTCGATTGCTGCTCAGCGGACCTACTTTCCGTTTCAAGTCCATTCCAAGGACTAAAGGATCGTTAGACTATGCTGCCAGACCGAGGACTGGTACTGAAGTTTGTGTCTGCATGCATCGAGCAAGTTTTTGCCCTGGTGCTCCACGCGAGATTCCTCGTTCCCACTCCGGCTTCGTTCCCCGAACATGAATCGAGGCAAGATTGCCAGGCGTGCCTTCGCAGTGCCGCACACGAGATTTCCACTACCGCTGAGCTTGCGCTTGACCTGATCTCTCGGCGTTGACAAGTCAGGGACTGGGCAGAAGCTGGGTATAATTTTCCAGTTGTAAAGGCCCAATTCCAACAACGCAATTTGCGCATTCAACAGGACGACAGCGACCGCACAACCCAGCGAATAGCTGAAGCGAAATAACTGGGCGATTGTTGCAATCGTAGAGGTTGCCTTTCATTACATCCGGAACCGCGCGTCAAATACAGACAACCATTTTCAGCCACTGGGGCGGGCGCTGTCGTGTGACAGCGACTTAAGGTGTCCGAGTGATCGCTCATCAGATCCCACAAAGGGTGTCGGTTCATCTTGACAGCAGGACGGTGGCCATGGAAGTCGGCATCCGATAATGAGTGTGTAACAACTCACCTGCCGAATGCACCGGTCCCGAAAATGGATACCCACGGGAGGAGAAGGGAAGCGCGGCAGAGAGAAACACGAGGACCAACTAACCAAGTAAAGAAATCTTTTTTAACAGCGCGGACTCGAGGGTGCGCTGACGTGCGCCTTTTCGTCTGTTCGTTCTCTTTTCCCGCTTTGCGTTTTTGCTGTTCCCCATTTTTTGCGACGGAATGAATAGTCGAAGCGGAAGGCCAGCTGGAAAAACAGGTCGTTCGAATGAAACTCTGACTCTCAGGAAGAAGTTGTCAGGTGATCCTAGTAACGGCGAGTGAGCAGGGCAGAGCCCAAGCCTTAATCGGTGTTCTACGGTTCATCCGGAATATGGCGCAAGCTGCGTATCGTACTTTGCCGGAGTATTCTGTACGAAAAGCCTCGTACGGTCAACTGGAGACTTTAAAAGACCGACCTTCTAATCCACAAAAAACTAAGGTTTCCCGAACTCAATCCCGATAAGACACAGGACGAAAAAGGCTACGCAAGCAAAGCGTTCTTTTTGAAGGGCGGAGAGAGGGTGGGGAAGGGAAGAGGCAGCGAGTGAAAGAGACACAATGAACCACCACGACAGCGTCATGCTGAACGGCGACTCGAAGGAAACCGCGCGCGAGCCGCTGCTTCCGAGGCGGGGCCACCGGTCGTTCAACGACTCGGCCCTGCTGAGCACGGTGCGAAGGGACAAGGTCGAGACGGCCAAGAGGCGCGAGCTGACCAGGGCCTTCTCCATGTCCCCGTCTTCGGGCCCGCCGCCGAAGCTGGAGATGCACGCGAGGTCGCGGTGGGGCGTCCTGAGGCCGGGCTCGGCGAACCCTCCCGTCGGGCTGGGGAAGGAGCCGTCCCTGACGGAGTACACCCCCTGCCTGGGCATCGACCTGGGCACGACGAACTCGTGCGTAGCTGCGTGGAACGGGAAGACGGCGACGGTGCTCCGCTCGTTCCAGTACTCGTCGACGCTGATTCCGTCGGTGGTCGCGTACACCAAGAAAGACGTGCTCGTCGGCCACGCCGCCGTCAAGCAGTGGGCGCAGAACCCGAAAGACACCATTTTTTCGAGCAAGCGGTGGATGGCGCGCCCGTACGACAGCGCCGCCATCGAAGCGAGCAAAAAGTACCCGTTCGACGTCGTCGACGACGGCCTCGGGCAGAGCGCGTTCAAGGTCTCCTGCAGGGAAAAGCCGATCTCCCCGGAACAGCTCGGCGGGTACATCCTCGAGCACATCAAAAGCTTCGCTGTGACTGACCACCTGCGCTGCGACGTTAGAGACGCGGTGATTACGGTCCCCGCGTACTTCAACGACGCCCAGAGGGCGGCAACGAAGAAGGCGGGGGAACTCGCCGGGCTGCGGGTGCTGATGGTGCTCAACGAGCCGACGGCCGCGGCGCTGGCGTGCGGGCTGCACGAGGTGAAGACGGAGGAGAACCTCTGGCAGAAGAAGAACATCCTCGTCTTCGACCTCGGCGGCGGCACGTTCGACGTGACCGTGATGTTCATGGACAAGAAGCGGTTCGAGGTGCTCTCCACCGGCGGCGACACGCACCTGGGCGGTGACGACTTCGACCAGGCCATCCTCGAGTACTTCAAAACCGACATGGCCAAAAAATGGTCCGACCTGCCGGTCGACGACGACGGCATGCTGCAGCTGACCCCGTTCGAACACGTCAAGCTCCTCCACCGCAGCCGAGAGGTCAAAGAAGCCCTTGCTGGCGTCCCGACGCAGACGTTCGAAATCGAGATCCAAAACCGCATCTACACGGGGCAGCTCTCGCGGGCGCGGATGGATTCTTTGTGCGGGAAGCTGGTGTCGAAGGTCATCGGGATCATGGACTCGGTCCTGCGGAATTCCGGCCTGCACAAAGGCTCGATCGACGACGTGGTGCTGGTCGGGGGGTCGACGAAGATGAAGAAGATCCAGGACATGATCGAATCGTTCTTCAAGGGCTTCAAGGCGTTCCTCGTTAAAACGCACTCCCCCGACGAGATCGTCGCGGAGGGCGCCGTCGTGAAGGCTGCGGTCATGCTCGAAACTGAGTGCAAGATCCCGCCCCCCTCCCTTCCCCTCATCTCCGACGTCGTGCCGCAGACCGTCGGTATGCCATCGGCCGAACACCATCCAATTTCATCAAACCTTGCGATTTGGCTCCAGATGATACGCGATGCTCGTTCTCGGACCTAGGATTTCAAACAAAGCATCGATCGAGTAAGTGCACCGCCACCTTCTCATTCAAACCAGATCAACTACGCGAAGCTCTTTTGGCAACCGCGGGAGACCCCTCGGAGGCCGCCCTGCGCTTATTTCGGCGGAAGCTAATTTGGGGAGAAACGATACAATGAAGGGAAAACTGCCTTAGGGGACTAGTCCCAATGTGAAATGTGCACGAGTCGCCGGTTTGCATTGCGATTCTGTAAATAATCTGCGGCGATAATCTGCATCGTAGTTTAGTAGAGCGTAAACGAGCGAATTACTGAGTGTAATCGAGTGTGCTCGTCAGATTCGTTTAGGTTAGAATGCAAAGAATCTGTGGCGATAATCAGCTCAGATTCGTGTGAGTTTGATCGAAGTACCATCAAAGCAGCTCTTTCAAAGACCAGCCACAGCGTGGTGCGGGCTTTAGATATTCATGGTCATGTTTAAAACCCCCGATTCCGCGTTACCTGAAAGGGTGTCGGTGGTACGAAGGTGCAGTTGCCCGCATCCAGCCGGCAATCAGCTGGCATCGGGGAGGTGATCTGCATCTTCGCACGTGATGTGTCATGCTTTCGCCTCTTTAACTCGTCTTGATCGGCGCGCTCAGGCGCGCGCTTGGTGCTTCGCTTCTTCTTCGATTGCTCCCAGGCTCATGAGGTTGCGCGTCGATTTCTGCTTCTTCACGGTGCTTGGGAGACGGTCGTGTTGCCTTCTGTGGGGTCGTCTACCCGCTCGGCTTCCTCGGCTGTGCCCTTTTCGCCTTTTTGTCACCGCACCCGCCGCGCAGTCCGATTGCCGCTTCTTCGCTCTCGATGGCGACCAGGATCCCGCTCTTCCGCGCCCTCGGTCCCATCCTCTTCGTAATCGTTTGGGTTTGTTTGGGTTAGTCTGCATCTCCCTTTCGTGACTACCTCTTAGAGCGCACCGTGTCATGTTTCCGGCGCTCGTTACCTTCTGGCGCGGGCGGTCGTTTCGTGCTACCTCTCTTCGTCGCTGGTACCTGGTCTTGCACCTCTGCCCGCCGCGCACGTCTCTGTCTTCGATGATGGCGAGCCCCATGGCGGTGTTGGTGCCGGCATCCGCCGCTTCCTTTCGTAGCGCCTCGGGGGTCGATGGTGGCGTCGGCTGTTTCTTCGCCGGTGCTCGCAGTTTTTTGTCTCGACTTCGGTGATGTCCCCGGGGACGACGGCCCGCGCTTCACTCTCTTCTGCTGGTCGTGCTCGGGTTGTCGTAGTAGTGCAGGTCGCTTTCAGGGGGGTGGCTGAATTGGCTCAGGAATTTGCTGCGGGATCGTTGCTCACACAGCCATTCATGAATCAACCGAATCCTTGGCAACTTGCGAGATGGAAGACCCTCACCACGGTTAGCTAGGAGAAACAACCCACAGCCTGCGTTGTTCGTACGTGCTCCGTGCATAAATTCCCTCTGGGGTGCTGCGAGTGTTCTGCGAACAACGGCAGACGGCGGCTCCCCGTCGGCTTTGTAGCGAGCCCTCTGCGGAGGGAACGAGACGTCACTTCCAGCGAAAACTCTTTAACTCTGGAGTCCGCAGACAATGGGCGCCGCCCGATGCGAAAAAAAGCTCAAACCGGAGAAACCTCGCCGGTTTCTGACCGGCAAACCGGGTAGCTAAAGTTCCCGGGTCTTCTGCAAGGAAGACTTAATGTCAGCCCCAAGCGTGTATGAAAAACAGCGTTCAGCCTACAATATTATGCTAAGATTCTCACCACCGGCCGACGGCCTGTGGTGAAAACTCGCAAATATCACAAGTCACGCGGCTCGTTTCGTTGCAGAACGCCCCCTTCAAACAGGTGTCGCGCTCCCCGAAGACACGTACAACGTCGTCATTCCTCGAAATTCGCCCATCCCCTCTTCCCAAAAGTATGTGCTTTTTACAGCTACCGTAGTTGCCATCAGGCTGAAAGATGTTTCGTATGCACTGGATTTGCGGGTGTCACACTGGATTTCACACTGGATTTGCGGGTGTGGCACACTGGATTTGCGGGTGTGGATTTGCGGGTGTGGCACACTGGATTTGTGGGTGTGACACATTTACGGGTGTGGCACACTGGATTTGCGGGCGTGTACCCACACCCGCCATTTCGACTGCACAGTTCACTCCCCCATCGGGTGCTGGAGCACACCGTGTATCAGAGGAGGAGGATGTGTACCCAGCTGCCCACGTCCGGTAGTAGCAGAAGAGATACCGCATCCGAGAGAGAGGAAGTGCACTCCACTGAACCCATTGTACGCGATGCCATGTACGGGGGAGGACGTACTACCGCCGGACTATCCTGACGGTCAACTACTTCTAGCAGGGGTGGAGCTTGGTTAAAGTACATTAGCGCCGGCAAAGACCGGCGCCCAGCGAGACTAGAGGCAGCAATTAAAGTTCGGGAAACAGTAAAGTTCGGACGAAGCTAAGTTCGGGAGAAGCAAAACAAAGTTCGGGTGAAAGCAAAGTTCGGGTGATGCTAAGTTCTGGTGAAGCAAAGTTCGGGCGATGCCAAGTTCTAGCAAAGTTCGGGCAAGCTAAGTTCCAAGGGCCAAGGTGACCCAAAAACCTGAGAAACTTTGCAAAAAACACCAATTTCGGGCACATTAGACCCGAAACCCAAACTGTTGCCTCTACGCGTGAAGTCCGGCTGCACTTTGATATAACATTTGTCTGGTGGATGCAATCCAGTCACCACCTTCTCTTCAGCATGGAAGCTCTTTCAACTGGCTTCTGATGGATACGGTATCAGTGAGCGCCTATTTTTCGAGCGTCGCTTGGTAGACACAAGCTGCACAGCATCTTGAGGATCTACCACTATTCTTTAGCCATACTTCAACTCTCTTTGTCAGAGTTGAATGCAACATGGACGATAGAGAGGTATACCCGAGGCCATGCACCAGTAGCAGCGCTATTTCTCAAGTCCTGCTGAATTCCCTTCGTGCTAGGGATCTTGTTCCCGTGACGGGCCAGTCTTAATATAGGAAGGTGGCAAGTCTGTTGCGACAAGTAGGTTTATCCTTGCCCTGCCTACCCTTACCCCCGTACGGTCGCCTCGACAGCGGCGGACGACCTCTGGCTTGGACATGCCGGGAGCGCGTTTGGATATGCTTTCGCACCAATATCGGTACTCGACATCATGTGGGCGGAACACCGATCTCGGTTCGAACCCCAGAATCCAAGCTCCAGCTCTCACCACACCATTTATACGCATCAAAAAACGCTAGTTTTGTCAATCTCAAACGACCATCCCTGTAACGTGTCTTCGACCTCGAATCGACCGTGTCTAAGGCCGAAATTCCACTGGTCGCTCAGGATCGAGGGAAGTTGTTGAGGCTCCCACACGGCCTCGGAGGAGAGGGTCCATCCTCCGCAAGGCTGATACGAAAGGAATGGCGGAAAGACAGACTTAATGCGGACATGCCCCAAATGTATGCCAACGCACAGACTCGAAAAGTTCTTCGTTTACCACACGACAAAAGACTTTCAAACGTCGATGGCAATCCACGTGTACCAAGGCGAGGATACGAAAGCAACCGGCAACTTCTTCCTCGGCACCTGCATATTAGGTACTCCCTTTCACTTTTCACATTTTTGTTTGTCTACTCAAAAGCCTTGGACTCAGAGACCGATTGGCCCGCCGGTGGCCGTGTTCGACAATGGATTTCGTGCAATGGTTGAGCGCCTTTTAGACAAAAACGACCATTTTCGCAAGAAGACTGGACAATTCTATGGTCCGCGTCATACGGTCCCTTGCATACCCGTGGCTGGGTTGCAGGCGCACATCCCGAGATTGCCACACCTAACAAATGCTATGAATCCTTTGCCGCGACGGTGGACACATTGAACAAAATGAGCTAATAATGTGATATCCCCAGTATGGAAGTAATCCACAGTACCTGCGCCGCAGGCGCGGAAAAAAAATTGGAGGCTTTTCTTGCCAGAGGCGGTACGAAGATCACCTAAAACTGGCATTTTGTCACAGCGGTCTGTTCAAAGAGTGTTTGAGAGCACAAGAACTCCTGATAAGCATCGAGGACCTCCCTCTCAGTGCTGCCCTGTGGCTCCTGGAGCCTGGCGCATTTGGCGGACCCTGTAGCCTCAAGGAATTTTAGGTTCCCGCGTCACATGCGCGTGGGCAAAAGTGCCTCGGCGGAATTGATACCCAGCCTGGGCCATTTTTCAAGAGGCACAAACAGTGGACTCTGGATTTGGCAAAGTTGGGGTGATATTTTCCCGCTGGTCCGTAGAGATACGTAGCAGATCTTTTTCAGCGACGTTTTGCTCGCCCTCAGCTCCGTTGAAGAGAGAACAGCTCAAAATAGACTCGGGGACCCATACGTATGTGTGTGGTTCGTGGCTCCTTATAAGATGCAGAGGCACGTTTACCATGGGAAGGACAGGAATCGTCCCCAGGTAGGTGACAATTTCCCGCTGGTCCACGTTGCAGTTTTTTTCCGACGACTTTTTGGCTCGCTTCTTTCTCGGATGAAGAGAACGGTGTCAAATAGACCCGGAACCGTAAGTGGATTCTGTGGTTCGTCGGCCTTTCATTGCCGCAGGGTACCATGGCTTACCATGGTGCAGCCGGTGCGGTGCGCTGGTTCGATGCACTGGGTTGTCATTTTTGGACTGTTTTTCGCTCAGAGTCGCTGGTCCCGTTGCAGATCTTTTTCGACGATCTTTTGCTCGAGATCAGCTCCGATGAAGAGATCTCCGGAAAATAGACCCGGGGGGTTCGTCGAGCCAGGCGTGGATCCACTGAAAGTGGAAATCGAAGTTTCCATTTCGATTTCCTGGTTCAAATGCCTGTGCAGGTGTTTTAGTCAATTCCCGCAGGCCCGGGGCGGCAGGGCGCGTTTTTTGACATTTGAACCCGACACAACAACACTAATGTGCTGGTAGTTTTGACCGTTTTGGCGTGATTGACACAATTGCGCGGGCTAATTCCCATTCTCGAACACAATTTAACTTTTTGCCCATTCTCGAACACCTTTTTACTTTTTGCCCGTTCTCGAACAGTCGCCTAACTTTTTGCCCATTCTCGAACATTGAAATTTGCCCAGGGTGGGATTCGAACTCACCACCCATACATCCAAAAAATCCCAGCCATTTTTGGGTTCGCCATTTCCGATTCCGATTTCCGTCGGACCGTTCCTCGAATCCTGGCCACGGTGCCAGCATTTTGGTTGGCTGCTACGTCCCGGCTCGGTATCCTGGTTGTCTGTGTCATTGACAACACAGACTACGGGCAAACGGTTTACTAAAGGCATTGTGCACACAGATTCGTGCATAATTCAGGTTTGCGCGAGTGACCAACCCGTTCTACTTGTAAGCGCTTCCTAATTCTGTGCCGAAGCCTCTGTTTTACCACGAGTAGTAACCAGCGACGGGCGCGACGTCACCCCGAATAACCCCAGAGAGGAGCGGGAGAGACTCAGAGCGGTAAGTAACACCACAGCCAACCAAGATTTGAGTGATGCTACTACAGAAGCTGCAAAGAAAAAGTGCCAATCGTCTGAACATAATCAGGAGCTGGCGGATGGTGACTGTCCCTGCGATTTCCCAATTCCAGTCCCTCTCTCTCCCAGCCTGCCCAGGCTGGCAGGCTGGGAGAGAGACTGGAATTGCTGGCGAGCCGCCAGGGCGCATGGCAAGAGCCATTTCCCCTGCCATGCGCCAAGTGTATCAGTTGCCACTTCAACTCTGAAAAATTAGGGTAACGTCCCTTGTATGGACACCTGACTTTGAAAAAAAGTCCCTTGTATGGACGAGATATTTTTTTATAGCCCCTTGTATGGACAAACTTTCCAGGTCCCTTATATGGGCACCTGATTTTGGAAAAGTCCCTTGCACGGTGTAGTGAAACCTGCTTGCTGCACGTCGACCCGTGGAATGATCTGATGTTGGGGTTCACCCATGAACACATTAGCAAAGCTGCGGTGAAATTGGAGCCTTCACATTCTGAGTGGAAAGGGTATGAAAAGCAAAATACGGGTTGCTCTCTGTGAACGCCGGAGCTTCGTCGCTGAAGGTAACAGACCGTTAGCACCCGTTCAAAAAAACTGTCGGCCGATGGAAAAAGTGCACCCACCACTGGCAACACAGAAGCGTCCGGTGACACAGGGGCAGTCCCAACAGCTTCGTCTTCGTCTTCGCCTTCGTCTTCGTTGTCTGATGCACTCCTGGAGTCCGTCTCGTTCGTCTCAGACGCCAAAGACCCGGTTTTGCCAACCTTTTCGCTCCTCTTCAAGAGTTTACGCAAAGGGAAGGGGGAGGGGGGCGCACACACAAAACTTTTGCAATGGAGAGCAGGCATCCAAAAGTCATGTTGGACCTCCAAAGCGGAGAAGTTTTTTGGATCGTTGGCCCTTCCCTGCTTCCTGAGATCACGGGAGCATACACTTGTCTAGTTCGGTTTGTTCGAGGCATTAAGGTCTACAGTCGCGAAACGCGCTGTAGCAATATTGACCTTTTTGCGGATCAGTTCCCGAGGATCGAAGTTGAGTTGCAGAAATAGCGGCTCCGCTTCGCTGGGCACTGCCTGAGGGCGGACCAGCCATCATCGAGCGTGCTTCTTGCAACGACACGCCGAAAGAAGAAACGCGGTCGACCTCCGCTTTCTTATCTTGATGCGCTCCAACGCGACCTCGGCATGTCGAACACTGAGGAGATCCGGAGCTGATGGCAGACAGGGCAGCATGGGACGCGAAGGTCCAGCGGGTGGTGGAGGCCACCAGGCAGAGAACCGTGCGGCCGCCGCGGAAGACGCGGAAAGGCATGAAGGCACGTGGGACCGGATCCGGACGACCCCCGGAAGCGCGTGATCTCGCAGGCTGCGCGGCGCATGCGCAAGGTTAATGCGCTGAAGTACATCGACCAACTCATTTGTGCGGCACCGACCTGCCACGTTCAAGCTTGCTCCGACCACTGCACCCTCTGCCGACACTCGCTAGCCGTCGACGCTCATGACGGCAGCCCCATCCTGAAGTGCAAATACTGCCGACGCGTCACTGCTGCTGTGTGCGCTCGGATTGGCGCCGCTCAAGCGGCCACCTAATGTCACTCGTTCGTTTGTAAAGATTGCTCCGTTCTTCTCCCTGACTTGTTCCCGGATTAGGATGACACATACTACTACTACTACTTTGGAGTTTTTTGGGATTTTTACGACAGGTACCCGATCCCAGCCAGTACAAGCTACTTTGTGGCCCTGTAGTTCTGTTAGCCTCTGGTGAATGTCGCCGTGAAGCAACTCACTCACTCGCACAGAAAACGGGTGAAAACCCAGGTTTTTGTGTCGTTGGGATGAAAATTATGCATCGAGTGCAGGAACAGGTCCAGTTACAGGACGGAGTCAACTTACTCGAGGAACAGGGACGGCACTCTGAGTCTGGGGGACGTTTCTCAATGCCGTTGTCAGTCGGCGTTGACGCTGCTTCTGCGATGTGTGCAGCTGCAGCGGGGCCGAAACCACGCGCAAGTTTGAGTTCGAACTACGGCAACTCGAAGTGCGGGAACAGTTGGGTTTCTTCAAGCTCCGTGTGAGTCTACGTGCCTGGTGTGGGAACGGTCGTCGGACTCGAAGGGATGACAACCCTGCGGAGGGGGCAACACCCCTGCCGCGGGGGTGGCGAGGAGACGACTCTCACCGCGCCAGCAATTTGAGCATGATCATGATGATGTCGCTGATGCCGTTGCTCGTGCCAAAGTCTTGGAGCTGGCTGTGTGCGGGGATCATGAAGCAAACATGGCAATGGGCCGGCAATCGCAGTGTGGCGGTGGCTCCGGACAACCTATTCTGGTGCCTTCCCACACCCCCTGTCCTTCCAGAGCTACTGAAAAACATGCTTTTCCAGGGGATCGATCCCTGCAAGCAGCCATTTTTGACCGGTTTGGACGTGTTCGCCATGGTAGTCCATGGTACCCTGCGGCAATGCAAGGCCGACGAACCACGGGGATCCACTTACGGTTCCGGGTCTATTTGGCACGTTCTCTTCATCCGAGAAAAACTTTAACTCTAAAGTACATTTGCGCCGGTAAAGACCGGCGCCCAGCGAGACTAGAGGCAGCAGTTAAAGTTCGGGAAACAGTAAAGTTCTGGCGAAGCAAAGTTCTGGTGAAGCTAAGTTCGGCGAAGTCAGCAACAAAGTTCGGGTGAAGCTAACTTCTGGGGAGGCTAAGTTTTGGTGAAAGCAAAGCTCGGGCGAAGCAAAGTTCGGGCGAAGCAAAGTTCGGGTGAAGCTCAGTTCTGGTGAAAGCAAAGTTCGGCAGCAAAGTTCGGGCGATGCTAAGTTCTGGTGAGTCAAGTTCAGGCGAAGCTAAGTCAAAGCAAAGTTCGGGTGAACTTCACCGTGAAGCTAAGTTCTGGGAGGCTAAGTTCTGGTGAAAGCAAAGTTCCGGCGAAGCATAGCAAAGTTCGGGCGAAGCTAAGTTCGGCGAAGCAAAGCAAAGTTCAGGTGAAGCTAAGCTCTATGGAGGCTAAGTTCTGGTGAAAGCAAAGTTCGGGCAAAGCAAAGCAAAGTTCTGGTGAAGGCAAAGGTTGGGCGATGCTAAGTTCTGGCGAAGCAAAGTTCTGCTGTCAGCAGAACTTTGCTCTTTGCTTCGCCAGAACTTAGCATCGCCCGTCTGCTGAAGCACCAGTCTGCTAAAGCAAAGCAAAGTTCTGGTGAAGCAAAGTTCGGGCGATGTCAAGCAAAGTTCGGGCGAAGCTAAGTTCGGCGAAGCAAAGTTAAAAGTAAAGCAAAGTTCGGGCGAAGCTGCGTCAAAGCAAAGTTCGGGCGAAGCTAAGTCAAAGCAAAGTTCGGGTGAAGCTAAGTTCTGGGGAGGCTAAGTTCTGGTGAACGCAAAGTTCGGGCAAAGCAAAGCAAAGTTCGGGCAACTAAGTTCTGGTGAGCTAAGTTCGGGCGAAGCAAAGCTGAGTTCTGGTGAAGCTCTATTCGGGTATGTTCGGCGAAGCAAGCATGAGGCTAAGTTCCGTCCGGGCCTCAAATGCAAATACCCGGTGCCAAATCACGGGTCAAGAAAACCCCGGCCGGAGCGTAAAGGGTCAGGAAGTTTTCGCCCCCCTGGACCCCCCCCCCCTGGAAATGACACCGTGATGGCAGAGTGAACAGCGCAAGGGTTCAGGGCTGGACTCCAGTCTGGAGGTCCCGAGTTCGACCCCGGGCGAGGCACTTTTCCGGTCATACATGATTTTCGGGGTTTGTTTCGGATAACAGTAAAGTTCGGGTGAAGCTAAGGTAGACTGACTCAAATTCCCCGGGGTGACCAATAGCCGTGAGACATTGAGAAACTCTGCAAAAAAACGCAAATTTCGGGCACATACGACCCCGAAAACCAACAAATTCCAAAACCCATTTTCGACTGGAAAAGTGTCCTCGGCCGGGTTCGAACCCGGGCCTCCAGACCTGGAATCTAGATGCAAATAGCCCTTTTCAATCACGGGGCAAAAAAACCCGGAGCCGTGGGAATTGACTACTTACTAAAATCTCTGCCATGCCCCCGGGCTTCGCCCCCGACCCCCTAAAAAGTGGGGTTGGCTCGATAGAGCTATTAGCATACCTCTAGTCTCGGAAAATCGAGCAAAAAGTCGTCGGGAAAAAGTTGCTACGTGGACCAGCGGGAAATTGTCACCTACCTGGGGACGATTCCTGTCCTTCCCGTGGTAAACCTGCCGCTCGGTGCTCTGCATCTCATGAGGAGTCACGAACCAAACACATACAGATGGGTCCCCGAGTCTATTTTGAACGGCAAATTTCCCTTATATCCCACCCCATGGGACCCCAACTTTGGGACCCCAACTTTGGGACCCCAACTTTGGGACCCCAACTTTGGGACCCCAACTTTGGGAAGGTGTAAAAAACATTTTGGTAAACATTGTTTACCGATTTTTCAGAAAAGGGGGGGGGGGGGTCGGTAAACATTCACTGTACTGTGGGTCGGGCCTGGCGTGTCGCTCTCTATAGTGCGTCTTCGTCACAACCACGCAGCCTGTTTGAGGCGGGGGGGCCTCCAAGCGAACACTTTTGAAGCGGGACAACCTGCATACGTCTGTTTTTCAGTGGGGACAACCTCCGAACCTTGGCCTTGGACGTGCGGTAACAACGTCCCAACATTGGATAGGTAGGATTTAGAGGTTGTCCCATCTCGAAAACAAGCTTTTAGAGGTTGTCCCACCTCGAAAACAAACCTTTAGAGGTTGTCCCACCTCGAAAGCAAACTTTTAGAGGTTGTCCCACTTCGAAAACAAACTTTTAGAGGTTGTCCCACCTCGAAAGCAAGCTTTTAGAGGTTGTCCCACCTCGCAAACAAACTTTTAGAGGTTGTCCCACCTCGAAAGCAAGCTTTTAGAGGTTGTCCCACCTCGAAAGCAAGCTTTAAGAGGGAATTGGAGCTGGCGTCTTCTGGCCTCTCGCACTGGCTTGGCTATCTGGGGCTTGTGCTGACCCCTTCCTCCGGTCGGCTCGTGCATCTCCATCTGAAAACAAAGGGTGAAACCAAAGCGGATACTTACAGACAAACGAAGGGGAAGAACACCGACCATGAGGCAAGCTATGATCGCCGCTGGGACGACGTCACGCCACCTGCCCCCTCGCGAGTAAAGAATGCCCTCACCGCAAGTAGAAGTCGCTGTCGATCCTCTTCCGAGGCGTCAGCGGCAAGGGCAACTCTTGAAGGGACATCGGCCGGGTTTTCCTTCGTGCTGATCCACGAGATGGACCAGGAACATTTCAAATCGCGTAGTCGGGTCAACGCGTGCACAACTGCGTCATTCAACGCCTTGTTGAGCATGCAGTTTTTCTTCCGCGCCACCCCGACCACGGTCGTGTTGTCGACATGGATGTCGACCGCGCTCCCTGCCACTGACGGGGGTAGCGCATCTACGGCTCTCTTCAGAGCCAGTGCTTCAAGGGTGTTTATGTGGTGCCGAGTTTCCTGCTCGGTCCACGTGCCACCCAACACAGTCAGTTCCGCTGTCTGCCGGTCGACCAGGACACCCAGCAAGGGAGCGTCCACGTAGACCGCGTACGGGCGGTTCGTGGACGGACGCGTGAACTTTCTGTTCACATCGACAGAATCGATCCATGATCGCAAATCCCTCCGTATGGAGGCCGGCACAAGCACAGTCTCTGACTGCGTGCGGGTTCCCTTGTTGAGGCTGTTCGTTATCCGTCGCAAGAACTTGACGGCGAACCAGAACGAGCCGGGGAACGCATTCACGACTGCGCTCGCATGGAGCAGACGACCGCCGAGCGATTCTAAATCGCCGGCGGTGGGGCTAGAGAGAGGCGAGCCGCCGGAGAGACGGTCTTCCGACCGTGGTCAAAAGTGACCCCTATAAAATCATAGCCCGAGGAAGCGTCGTTGCTCTCCTCGGGCTTCCAAGAAGCATGGACCCGTGCGGCCAGCCGATCAAGTTCCTCGGTCTGGCAGAGCACTGCGGCACGGGACCCACAAATACGAATATTGTCCACCCAGGCATGGACTGTTACCCCGTCGGCCGTGAATTCAGGCCCAACGAAGTCTGGGTGACTAGCCAGTACGGCTGTAAGCGTGTGCATCAGCTCCGGTGCACACGAGTGTCCCATTGGCAGCCTATTTAGGACGTAGGCATTGCCATATTCATCGAGGAATCCGAAGTTCATTCGAGCCTCCTCCGGGACTTCTACTTGATAAAAGCCACAACGCAAATCACGCGTTGTGGCGCACTCAGACTCTACGACATCGAGATACTCCGAGACATGGCCCAATGGTACCTGGGCCACGTAGCCCTGGCGGCTCAGCAAATCGTTGGCCTCCTGCGTCCACAAAATGAAACGCTGGCGCAGGCGGCCCGCCTTATCCTCCACGACCGTAAAGGGCACGTTGCGGAAAGTGCCCGGCGTGTCGGAGGGTGACGCAATGCCTAGCCGCACGAGCTCGGAAGCGTGCGAGTGCATGAGGTGACTCCTCTGCTGGCCCTCGGAGGAGTTCCCACCCTGTTCGTCACGAACGGGGAAAAACGTGGCACCCCAGACCGAGTCAAATCTAGCGCGTACGTCAGGTTTCATCCTGTGCCGGAGCGCCGCCGTGTCCATGGCCGGCACCGCCGCCACGTGGAGAGGTGCCTCCTTTTCCGCCTGCGACTGTGGAAGACGCGTGTTGTGCGCGCGTCTGGTAAAGCCGTGGACCCGACGGCCCACAACGTCGCTCAGCGGAGCCAGATAATCCCCTACGTGCGGCGGCAATGCAGTAAACTCAGTGCCGGGCATGGCTGACGGAGCGGGTAACTCTTCGGCAGGCAGCAGATCAGCAACCTTGAACTCCGGAACGCTCTGAAGCGCGGAAGCCATGGGGGAAAACCCCCCTGGAGAAACTCCCGAGATGTGGTGCACAGGCGCCGCTGCACCGGAGCTTTCAGGCCCACCTGGTGTAGCTGTTCCCCCTACAACGCCAGGTTGAGGAAGAGACCGCGAAAACGCGGTACCAACTGGTGGTAACCACCCTGGAGGTGAAGAACCACCCATGAAAAACGGTTCTTGCGGAGAACCCCAAGGACATAGAAATGGAACAATGGTTTGATTCAAACCAGACGGAGCGAATCCTGTAAAACATGACGGGTCAAACCCGCTTACCGCCCCGGGAGCTATCCCAAGGGCAGGTCCCCATTCCCCTGTCGCGAAACATGTCGCCTCCCCAAAAACCTCAACCGGACCGGGTCGTAGCGCGCCGCCTGAGCACGCCACGTCGTGTCCCACCAGGGAACCTTCTACCGGACCGAGTCGCTGCGCATCAGGGCATGTGCTGCCCAACCCGACACCGCCGCCGTGGCAGATGTCATGCGCTGCGTAACCGCAAGTCGTCGCGCCTGCGGGGTCACGCGCTGCGTCACTCTGCGGGTCCGAACCCGCACCGAGTCGCTGCGCAGGGGGTTCCCCTGCAATCGGGGAAGAATGGGATTCACGGGAGTCAGGCGACCGGGCGGTGCCCGGATGGTGTCCAACGAGAGACACTCCCGCAAAGTTGATTGAATGTGGGGGATTGCCGATTGATTGGGGGGGAAGCTGCAGCGTGTCGTCTCCAGACGCATCTCCCCTCGGGGCGGTGCACCGAGCGGGCAAGAGGGGCACCAGCCGGGCACACCGCGCCTGCACCGGGGCGGCGTGGGGGTCGTGGTAGCGGACGTGGGAGCGGGGCAACGGGCCGTCGGATGACTGGGGAGGTGAGACGGTAGTCGGCGGCATCGACTGGCGCTGATCGCGCTTGCGCCGGCGTCGGACCGCGGGGGGAATGCGCCTCTTCCGTCCGCGAACACCGCCTCCGGTACCAGAGGAACATCCGCCGTCGAATCCCCGGCGTTCTAGCCACAGCTTGGCCACCGCTCTGTCCAGGGGGTCCTCGCTCTCCAGCTGCATGTGCATCCGGAACTCTTCGCGCGAGAACCCCCCCTGCGCACACAAGAACTCTATGCGCAGCTCGCGCAGCAGCAACTCCCCAAGCGCCTTGAACTGCGGCCGACTGCGCCACCCTTCGAGCGACTCGGCGACAAACAGCCACTCTCTCAGGGGCGCAAACCTGCTCTCCAACGAGCACGCACAACCAGGTCCGAACTGATGACCCGGCAGAACGTACTCCACCTGCAGATCACGCGCCACATCGGCCGCGCGCTGGCCACACCCCAAATCGCGCCACGCAGCGCCCGTCTTCAGGTCCCTCATCTCGACATGAGCGACAAAAGGAGAAAGAGGTGTGAAAACGGGTTTTTGCCTGGAGGCTCGTCGGGGCTCCTCGTGTGTTGTGTAGGGTGCTTTCTGCTTTGCGGAAAAAGGAACTAAGTAGGAAGAAGGGAGGTGTGTTGCTGGTTTCTTCGCGTTGGGGTGTCCGTATGCCTTACAAAAAAGAGGAAAGTAAGGCCCCTCGCGGGTTTCTACGGCCGGTTGTGTGCTTACAGAAAAAGAGGTAAGCAAAAAAGAATCGGGAAGGTGTGACTGACATTCTTTGGTCCTGTTGGTTCGGGCTTGTTCAGGAGTGCTACCATTTACCGGGATATTACTAGTCGTCGAAGCCAGCCCCACCCCGAATTCTTCTGGTGTCGATTCGAGGTGGTCGTGCTCGTCTAGCCATGCGTCTTGCTCCAGTTCCCTCAGTAAACTGCAATGGTCCCACCTCGAAAACAAGCATTAGAGGTTGTCCCACCTCGAAAGCAAGCTTTAAGAGGTTGTCCCACCTCGAAAACAAACTTTTAGAGGTTGTCCCACCTCGCAAACAAACTTTTAGAGGTTGTCCCACCTCGAAAGCAAGCTTTAAGAGGTTGTCCCACTTCGAAAACAAACGTTTCGAGGTTGTCCCACCTCGAAAACAAACTTTTAGAGGTTGTCCCACCTCGAATACAAACTTTTAGAGGTTGTCCCACCTCGAAAGCAAGCTTGTAGAGGGAATTGGAGCTGGCGTCTTCTGGCCTCTCGCACTGGCTTGGCTTCCTGGGGCTTGTGCTGACCCCTTCCTCCGGTCGGCTCGTGCATCTCCATCTGAAAACAAAGGGTGAAACCAAAGCGGATACTTACAAACAAACGAAGGGGAAGAACACCGACCATGAGGCAAGCTATGATCGCCGCTGGGACGACGTCACGCCTGTTGAGGTTGTCCCACCTCGAAAACAAACTTTTAGAGGTTGTCCCACCTCGAAAACAAGCTTTTAGAGGTTGTCCCACCTCGAAAACAAACTTTTAGAGGTTGTCCCACCTCGAAAGCAAGCTTTTAGAGGTTGTCCCACCTCGAAAGCAAGCTTGTAGAGGGAATTGGAGCTGGCGTCTTCTGGCCTCTCGCACTGGCTTGGCTTCCTGGGGCTTGTGCTGACCCCTTCCTCCGGTCGGCTCGTGCATCTCCATCTGAAAACAAAGGGTGAAACCAAAGCGGATACTTACAAACAAACGAAGGGGAAGAACACCGACCATGAGGCAAGCTATGATCGCCGCTGGGACGACGTCACGCCTGTTGAGGTTGTCCCACCTCGAAAACAAACTTTTAGAGGTTGTCCCACCTCGAAAACAAGCTTTTAGAGGTTGTCCCACCTCGAAAACAAACTTTTAGAGGTTGTCCCACCTCGAAAACAAGCTTTTAGAGGTTGTCCCACCTCTTTTCGAAGTGGGACAACCTCTAAAAGCTTGTTTTCGAAGTGGGACAACCTCTAAAAGCTTGTTTTCGAGGGAGTTTCTGCTCTTCGTATTGTCTGACGAGAACTGCCTAGAAGAGCTTCTGCTCTTCGTTTTGTCTGACGAGAACTGCCTAGGAGAAAGGGAGAAGTAAGAACACGTCTTTGTAACTGATAGCACTAGCGCAAGGGAATGTTGAGTGACTGCCTTAACCCGGGGAAACGAGCTTGGGCGAGGTCACCGGGGGGTTAGGGAGGGTGGGAAAACTTGAATTTCTCTTTGAACCAACCACACCCTGAAGGCTGTGTTAAGTTCTCTAATCGACTTTTCGTGGTGCATCAACTCCCTCAGTGAAACTGTGAGAGTTTCTGCTCTTCGTATTGTCTGACGAGAACTGCCTAGAAGAGCTTCTGCTCTTCGTATTGTCTGACGAGAACTGCCTAGGAGAAAGGGAGAAGTAAGAACACGTCTTTGTAACTGATAGCACTAGCGCAAGGGAATGTTGAGTGACTGCCTTAACCCGGGGAAACGAGCTTGGGCGAGGTCACCTTCCATCCACCACAACGCCAGTGAGAAACTGCCTCACCGCAAGTACAATTGAATCGAGCGCATCAGCGCCAATCATGGTCAGCGGTACGCGTGACGGCAAGTCCGCAGGGTTGCCCTCACTCCTGACCCATCGTACAGAAACAGCGCAATTCAAGGAACGCACGCGTTCCAGTCCTTTAACTACCGCCTACCCAAACTTGCAAACTTTGCAGCAAAGTGATTCAAAAAATTTGACCGAAATTTTAGCGTTATTTGTGGATTAGAAGGTCGGTATTTTAAAGTCTCCGGTTGACCGTAGAGGCTTGGGTATGGCGGGGGGTTGAGAAAAGTAAAAGAGTGCGACTCGTTTCGGGTGTTGTGTCACTCCGTTGTGAAACCTTGTGAAGTCCCCTAACGCGTTTAGAGGGTGCTTGGGTTTGGGTAGGGTGTGGTCGTTCTGCTGCGGCGTGAAAAGCCAGGGAGTTTCGACGCTAATCTTCGACTCTTGATTAAGTTCACCCGGTTGCGTGCTCGTCAGGAAGATCCCGGTGCCTGGCTTTTCTTCTGGGTGGTTTCGTGTTGATCGGCGGCTGTGTGTTACGAGGCACGGATTAGGGGATGAAAAAAGGAAAAAGAAATGGGGGAGAAAAAGAAGGGGGGGAGAGGGGGAGAGGGGAAGTTGGGGTTTTGAGGGTTGTCCTCGGGGTACGGGGGGGGGGGTGGTTGGAGGGTTTGAGTGACAGAGGTTACGCTTGCGTGTTCGCATGAAGGCTCGTTGGCTCGAAGAAGTGGAAGTAGCGTAGGTTATTGTTCGATGTTATTCTTACAGTCGTAAGATGTGATAAATTTTGGGTCAAAAATTTTCGGTCAATTTTTGGGTCAAAATTTAGGACAGTCAAAAATTTTGGGTCAAAAATTTAGGACAAATTTTTTGGGTCAAAATTTTTGGTCAAAAATTCGGGGTCCAATTTTTTTGGTCATTTTTTTTTCAGAGTTGAAGTGGCGGTTACACTTGGCACATGGCTGCATGATGGCAGGAGAAATGGCTCCTGCCATGCGCCCTGGCGGCTCGCCGGCAATTCCAGTCTCTCTCTCAGCCTGCCAGCCTGCGGCAGGGAGGACAAGATCCAGTCACCATCCGCCAGCTCCTGATTATTTTCAGACGACTGGCACTTTTTCTTTGCAGCTTCTACTGTAAGAGTAGCATCACTCAAATCTTGATTGGCTGCGGCGTTACTTACCGCTCTGAGTCTCTCCCGCTCCTCCTCTGGAGTCATTCGTGACGTCGCGCCCGTCGCTGGTTACTACTCGTGGTAAAACAGTGGCTCTGATTCTGAAGAGGTTTCGGCACAGAATTAGGAAGCGCTACAAGTAGAACGGGCTGGTCACTCGCGCATACCTGAATTATGCACGAATCTGTGTTTAGAAAACCGTTTACCCGTAGTCTGCGGTGTCAATGACCCAGTGCGCAACCAGGATACCGAGCCGGGACGCAGCAGCCAACCACAATGCTGGCACCTTGTTCGAGGAACGGATCCGACGGAAATCGGAATCGGAAATGGCGAACCCAAAAATGGCTGGGATTTTTTGGATGTATGGGTGGTGAGTTCGAATCCCACCCTGGGCAAATTTCAATGTTCGAGAATGGGGCTAATTCCCATTATAGAACTGTTTTTAACTTTTTGCCCATTATAGAACAGTCGCTAACTTTGTGCCCATTATAGAACTGTTTTTAACTTTTTGCCCATTCTCGATAACTGTGTGCCCATTATAGAACATTCCGCTAACTTTGTGCCCATTATAGAACATTCCGCTAACTTTTTGCCCATTATAGAACATTGCTAAATCGTCACTTCTGGGACTCGATACCCCAACCTCCAGGCTGCCAAAATCTTGGGTCTAAGTTTTGGTTCCCAACTCGGGTCCAGGTTTGGTCCAAGTTTTGGGTCAGGTTTTGGGCTCAAGTTTCGGTCCACGCGGGCCCGGTCTGAAGTCTGGGCCTAATTACTGGTAGCGCCAGGCCAGTAACCTGGTAACCAGACTGGTCCTGGACCTGGATTATGTCATCATGCCACGGAAAAGCCTCGAACAGACCGGGCGGTCTGCTCAGAGTCAGACTGCTGTCAGGCTGCGTGCAGTCTGGTAGTGTTAGTCTGGCCTCTGGCAGCTGACGCTTGAAGTTGAACTGGTTGTCGTCTATTGATGACCAACCCAAGTTTGGGAACCCAAGTTTGGGACCCAAGTTTGGGACCCAAGTTTGGGACCCAAGTTTGGGACCCAAGTTTGGGACCCAAGTTTGGGACCCAAGTTTGGGTCCCAAGTCTGGAACCCAAGTTTTGGGCACAACCTCAGGAAACCGTACTGTTTTGGTATTTCACCCCTTTCTTGAATGGATTTCATAGGCTCGTCACTTCCTGCTGCCGTTGTCAACAGCGTTGATGCCCAGTTGCAGAACCGACTCCTCCGCGTTGGTTGCAAGCATCTTCCTGCGAAAAACAGCTGATTCGAAGACTTGGCAACTCCTTCAGCCGACTTTCACCCAGCTTTTCTCGGACCCAAAACTTGGAGTCCAAGTTGGACCCAAAGTCGCGGCCAAGATTTGGACTAAATCCAACCATTGGACCCAAGTTTGGGAACAATGCTGGTCGCGACGGTCGAGACGTGAAAGCAAACATCACGTACGAAGAGTAATAAACCCGTGTGCAGGTCTCTTCTGCCACGCCGGCGATGCAGAGTACCGCCTGCGTGCTAACACAAACTTGAACTTACTCTTGCCACGAGTCTTGGCAAACTTGGGTCCAAAGTTGGGAAAAGTAGGCACAAACTCAGGAAACCGTACTGTTCAAGTTTTGGACCAGATTTAGACCAAAACCCGTCCTGAAGGTTGTGGTATCGAGTCCCCGAAGTGACGATTTTTAGCGAATGTTCTATAATGGGCAAAAAGTTAGCGAATGTTCTATAATGGGCACAAAGTTATCGAGAATGGGCAAAAAGTTAAAAATAGTTCTATCATGGGCACAAAGTTAAGAACAGTTCTATAATGGGCAAAAAGTTAAGAATAGTTCTATAATGGGCACAAAGTTAAGAAAATGTGCTATAATGGGAATTAGCCCTCGAGAATGGGCAAAAAGTAACCAGCGACGGGCGCGACGTCACGAATGACTGCAGAGGAGGAGCGGGAGACTCAGAGCGGTAAGTAACGCCGCAGCCAATCAAGATTTGAGTGATGCTACTCTTACAGTAGAAGCTGCAAAGAAAAAGTGCCAGTCGTCTGAAAATAATCAGGAGCTGGCGGATGGTGACTGGATCTTGTCCTCCCTGCCGCAGGCTGGCAGGCTGAGAGAGAGACTGGAATTGCCGGCGAGCCGCCAGGGCGCATGGCAGGAGCCATTTCTCCTGCCATCATGCAGCCATGTGCCAAGTGTAACCGCTGCCAGTGCCACTTCAACTCTGAAAAAAAATTGACCAAAAAATTGGACCCCGAATTTTTGACCAAAAATTTTTGACCAAAAAATTTGACCCGAAAAATTTGACCCAAAAATTGACCGAAACTTTTTGACCCAATAAAATTTCGGTCAATTTTTTTGAATCACTTTGCTGCAAAGTGCTCCTGGTGTAGGTCAGTGAACTAAGGTCACTCGCCGCGCAATTTGCAAGCAAGACGAGCAAACTCAGTGAAGTCTGTGCCGGGTTTTTAAACGGGGTAGCTCGCACACCACCGTCACGTGTAGAAGAGCTTGAGGCAACCAAGAACCCAAGTGTAGATGCCGAAGAGGCTGCGGCCTGAAGTTAGCAAGGGTACCGTCTTCGAATCAGTGAACGCAGCTGTTCTCGCGGTGAAACTTGAGGCAAATGTCTCGGGGAAGTGACATTTTCACCACAAAAACTGGAATGTTCGAGAATGGGCAAAAGGGCCAATTCCCATTCCAGCACCTTTTTGAACTTTTTGCCCATTCCAGCACTCTCGCAAACTTTTTGCCCATTCCAGCACCGTTTCCAAACTTTTTGCCCATTCCAGCACTATCGCAAACTTTTTGCCCATTCCAGCACCTTTTCCAAACTTTTTGCCCATTCCAGCACCTTTTCCAAGCTTTTTGCCCATTCCAGCACTATCTCCAAACTTTTTGCCCATTCCAGCACTATTTCCAAACTTTTTGCCCACTCCAGGCTGGAGCAGATCCAGCACTCGCAGTGACTCGTTTTGCCCATCATTGTGTGCCTATCACAGTACGTACATTCTGAAGTCGTTGCCGTCATGAATCCATGCCTTACTGGGTCACAGTGAGCGCACCGGACAGTCAGTCCGTTGCGGTGCGACTGATACACGGGTTTTCCTGCGGTAGCAGCATCTAATTTTACCGCAGCACAAGCAGCCTCCGTACAAGAAAACTCTGATCCCTCTTCTACTGTCATGGGATCGACTCTTTCCCCCAGAAATTGTTCCAAATCTGTGACACTTTTCGTGGAATGAGTGATATATAGCTAGAAATAGCTACATGTAGCTGGCCAAATAGCTAGCTAAGTGTCGCGGCATTTTTTCCCCCCTACCCCAGGGTTTTCACCAAATCTGTGACACTTTTCGTGGAATGAGTGATAAATAGCTAAAAAGAGCTACATGTAGCTGGCCAAATAGCTAGCTAAGTCTCGCACTGTCTTTTCGGCATTTTTGCCCCCCTACCCCAGGGTTTTCACCAAAAAAAACTTTTCGAAATCTCAGCCATTCTGAGCCATCGAGCCACCAGTGGCTGCCACTGGCTGCAGTGGCTGTCCCCCACACTGCGTGACACGTTTGTCAAGTTGTCAGTGACTGTTGTGAAACCTTTGTAGGCTATTACGAGCCACTGCGCAAGCGTACTAAGTAGCGTGATGAACCCGGTTTTGTCATCAGTGGTCGGCGGGTCGCGAAGGGCGACGCCCAGTGCTGTGGCGTCGCCATCTCGAGATCTACTGCTGCGGCCTGCCGGTCGTAGAAGATTCCGCAAAATCAGTGGAGAAGTAGACTCCTACTGTAGAGTGATTTTGGAACGACCCGTAGTGTAGGTGGCGCACGTCGGCGGAGCGTTTGTAGGTGGCGCTTTGGTGGGCGCCCTTGGACGAAATCGGCTCGTGCAGCTTGGCTACGTGTTGTCCGGACTGTCTCCGTCTTGGCCGCATGACAAGGCGACTTCTGTAGAAGAAAGAAGAGAAGAAAAAGGCCGCTCCTGGTCCAGGAACGTGACGGTCAACCACAGCTTGCAAAGCTTGAGTCGGAGGCAGCACAGTGCCACAACCCCGTCCGCTCTGCCCTGCGGCTGACCGTCTCGACGAGCTTGCGTTCAGCCGCGAATCAGCGCGAGCGCCAAGAGGTGCGCCAAGCCTTGATGCTTTAGTCTGGGAAATCGGGAGCCACTTGACCCGTAGGCCCGTGGCTGCAGTACCGCCGAACACGTGAAGCTTGGCTCCCGTGTATTTAGCCCCCCCCTGCAGATGGTAAAACCCGAAGGTATGGAAATTGCAGTGTTGATTCTGCCATAATATTGGTAAAGGGTGGTAATACTAATAGTGCTTGAATGGGCAAAAAGTTTGGAAATAGTGCTGGAATGGGCAAAAAGTTTGGAAATAGTGCTGGAATGGGCAAAAAGTTTGGGCAGAGTGCTGGAATGGGCAAAAAGTTTGGGCAGAGTGCTGGAATGGGCAAAAAGTTTGCGACAGTGCTGGAATGGGCAAAAAGTTTGGAAATGGTGCTGGAATGGTAATTGGGGTTACCGAGAATGGGCAAAAAGTTAAAAAGTGTTCGAGAATGGGCAAAAAGTTAGCGAGTGTTCGAGAATGCGCAAAAAGTTAAATGTGTTCGAGAATGGGCACAAACATAAGGAAGTGTGTACACTAAAATGGGAAGTGTCCCAAGTGGTCATCCGCTTTCTTTTTAGTCCCCACTTGGGCACTAAAACGTTCCGACGCCGGGATTGATGCAAACAAAGCCCAAAAAAGGCCGCTGAGGGGATCGAACCCTCGACCTCAGGTTTACGGGACCCGCGCTCTACCACTGAGCTAAACAGCCGCATGCCGGGCGGGGAAATTTTTCTGCACTTGAAACGTAATCGCGCGTGGGGGGGGGGGGGGCTTTTTTGCCCCATCAAACTTGCCGTTTGCGGCGATAGTCTATCGCCGGCTTCGCAGTCACCTCTTTGCACGTGAAATGTTGTGCTCATCTCGTCATGATCAACTTCGTTGTCGTCGCTTCATTGCTCGCGCAGGTGCCGTTATTCCAACCTTCGCTCTCAATTCTGGTTCCCGCGCTTTTCTGCACCTTCTGGTCTTTCCGGTAGCAGGGCTGGTTAGGGGTCAATTCCCATTCACGAGCAATCTTTAACTTTTTGCCCATTCACGAGCATGGCTTAACTTTTTGCCCATTCACGAGCATGTTTCAAACTTTTTGCCCATTCACGAGCACCTTAAACTTTTTGCCCATTCACGAGCATGGCCATACTTTTCGCCCATTCACGAGCATGGCCTAACTTTTCGCCCATTCACGAGCATGGCCTAACTTTTTGCCCATTCACGAGCATGCTCAAAACTTTTTGCCCATTCACGAGCATGCTTCAAAATATTTGCCCATTCACGAGCATGTTGCAGACCTTTTTGCCCGGCGAATTTGTGCTCGCGTTCAGCTCCGATGAAGAGAACCGTGAAAAATAGACCCGGGGACCACAAATTACGTGCGTCTTTCAAGAAGAAGGGAGTTCCCGCGGTTTCCGGGTTTGCGGTACTTTTTTCCATTTCTTTTTCGGGAAAATTGCAGGATCGGCACGCCGAATAGAAGAGGTACCTCTTGTATTCGACCCCCCCCAGTAAGAATCGTGGACTATAATGGCAAAGTTCCCGGCTTTGCGACCGCACAGGCTCATGCCTAATATGCGGCAGCCTAACAAACCCGATGAAGAAAAAGTGGTAAAGGTGACCATGGCCATCTCCATTCTTCTCCGCGCCGGGAAGCTCCCGCACCGGCCCAGAGCTCAACCTTTTTACAAAGGGAGCCGAGGGCCAGAACAGGAACTTTGACGCGAAAAAAAATGGCGAGGGGGTGAGCCCGAGAGGGGGCATTTTAGCGGGCGAGGGGTCACCTCGCGACGAAATCTCAAAGCTTGTCTCCCTTGATTCTCAGTCAACGACAACACAATCCTGGTTCAATCCTGGTTCTGCAAGGGGTACTGTTCAGGATGTGTCTAACTTGCTCTAAGTCAGTGAGTTGCAGTAGTTCTTGGACTCGAGATTCGATTTTTCAAATGACCAAACAAGGAAACCGTACACCGCGAGAGTAGGAAAACGTAGAAAGGGAAAGTTTTTTTATGGTAACAACCGCGGTTGTCATTATCAAAAAGTGACGGTTGGCAGCGTACTGTGGAAATTACCATACAGGTGATACACATACGCACAAACAAACGGCTGTGCGTAAATAGTAAGAGCCACGTCACTTTTTTTTGACCGCACTACCCTGAGCCAAATCCTGGACGTGGTTTCAGGTGGCAAATTTGGCAAATGATCATGATCAGAAGGTCCTACTTGGGCAGTTCAGTTTCCTCACACATTGCATGTGGCTAAGAAAAAAACTCAAAGGTCGAAATACATCTGTCAGAGCAGGCCGGTGTCAATACCCAAAGTACGGTAATACCCAAAACGCCGTTTTAAACGGGCCGACTTTCATCATGGTCGGCGACGCAAAACTATTAGGAAACACTTGAAGAAGGAAACGTAATTGAGAAAAACGGGATCGTCGGAAACACAAAACAGAACTGGACAGTCATGACATGCACGACTGAGCTGTTGAGAGATCCGTATCACCGAATGGGAGCGACAGAATTGAACTGATCCTGCTCTAAGCTGAACGGCTGAAAGTTTGAACTCGCCTACACGTGTAATGTGCACTCGGTAGCTTGAGCCAATTTGACTTATGGCAAGTTATGCTTGAATTCTCGTGATTGGGCAAAAAAAATAAGAATACTCGTGAAGGGCAAAAAGTTTTGAGCATGCTCGTGAATGGGCAAAAAGTTTTGAGCATGCTCGTGAATGGGCAAAAAGTTTTGAGCATGCTCGTGAATGGGCAAAAAGTTTGAAGCATGCTCGTGAATGGGCAAAAAGTTAGGCTATGCTCGTGAATGGGCTAAAACTATTGAGGAATGCTCGTGAATGGGCTAAAAAAAAAATCATGCTCGTGAATGGGAATGGCAGTGCTCGTGAATGGGCGAAAAGTTAAAACATGCTCGTGAATGGGCAAAAACTTCGAGAATGCTCGTGAATGGGCGAAAAGTTCAAGCATGCTCGTGAATGGGCAAAAAGTTTTGAGAATGCTCGTGAATGGGATTTGACCCGGCTGGTTAGCCACAACTTGCCACAATGCAGGGCTGGTTAGCCACAACTTGCCACAATGTGGCCCATTGGGCCACAACTTTAGCCACAATGTTGTGGCTAAATTGTGGCTAAATGTGCAAAATTTTTGATCGAGAAAAAGACCACCCAAAACACGCTAAACACCGTTTTTCGGGTAGATTTTCGTGTTAATTGGATGGTTTTGGGTATTCTGGGCCTCATACCCCCCCAACAGACCTCGAGTTCGCTTTTCGTGGGTTCGAGTGGTTTCTGCCAACTTGCAGCCACGTGCTGCTAATTTCTGGGGTGACTCAGCCAGAATTCGCTATTATGTTGCGAAATCCGCGGCTTGTGGGGGTTTTCCCGGTTTGTACTGGACCTTTCGACAATTTCAGGTGGATTCTGTGCGAATAAACGGGGGAAATGCTTGCCAGGCCCCCGGTTCCCGTGCGCTGCGCAACACGGGATGAGTATCTTCGTGTCACGTGCACGTCCCAAACATGGTTCATGCTACCGCGGGTCCCCGGTTCATTGCCACTGCCACTCCCAACAGCTCGAGAGTCGACTGGGACTCGCCTTTCCTCTCAGCAGTCCTGATTCAGGCTGCGAAAGCTTGACTGCCTTCAATTCATTCAGCCACTGACATTCTGAATTGAAGTTGTTCCAGCCGCGGACCTGCATGCAACGACGTTCACTCATCCACTCATCCGCTTTTTCGTTCTTCTTCGTCACGGCTTAGTTCAGTGCGAATCGCACCGTGGTCACCAGGTTGGTGCTGCTCGGAGCCGCACCCGAGGGAGCTCAACAGGTTGTAGCACAACCGGTGCGCATCACTCTGCATCGCCGTGCACTGCGGTGCAGCACTGCCCAGGCGCGGCGAGACCAGTGACCGTCATCCGGCTCGGTGTTCAGGAAGAGGTGGCCCGCTTGGCAGGCAGCACCGCTGCGCAGTGTACTCTTTCCGAGTACTCTGCACCGTGCAATGCGCCAGTCATGTGCTTACCAGATTCTCGCCGAGTCTCGGTTTCGCGTTCTCATCATGACATCAAATTTGACGGTGAAATCAGCCCCCAGCCTGAGTCCAGGATAGGTTGCTTGCAATGCAACAAGTTGCACTGCAAGTTGCAACAAGTAATCGATGAACACGGAAACTTTTTACAGTAGCAAGGAACCGACAGCAAACTGGTGCACGGGTCGGTGCAAATCCTGTGCAACGGGTTTGCGGACATGATCGTGTCGCACTGTTGAAGTCATTATCCGCGATGACAGCCTACCCCGGGACTTGGACCGAGTCCTGCTGTCGAAAATACCACAGTGTTCAAAATAGCCGGCGATTGAATCGGTCTGCACAGGGCTGGTCGCCACACGGTTGCCACGTTTCTTTTTTTTGTAGTGTACGGAGCCTGGACCTCAGCCTTTTGAGAGGGAAACATGAACATGAATGTACCTGGCCATCCTTTAGCTCCGTTAGGTCGGGAGAGGAACGGTTTCCGGGGTGCCTTGTTGTCGGCTCCGGTTAGAAGTCCGGTTGGGGAGCTTCGTCACGTGTGGCCACCGTGTGGAACGAGGAGCTGTGAAGGATTTCCCCCGTTTACTCGCACAGAATCCACCTGAAATTGTCGAAAGGGTCCAATACCAACCGGAAACCCCCCCACAAGCCGCGGATTTCGCAAAATAATAGCGAATTCTGGCTGAGTCACCCCAGAAACTGGCAGCACTTGGCTGCAAGTTGGCAGAAACCACTCGAACCCACGAAAAGCGAACTCAAGGTCTGTTGGGGGGGTATGAGGACCAGAATACCCAAAACCATCCAAAAAACACGAAAATCCAGACAAAAAACGGTGTTTAGCGTGTTTTGGGTGGTCTTTTTTTCGATCAATTTTTTTGCACATTTAGCCACAATTTAGCCACAACATTGTGGCTAAAGTTGTGGCTAAATGGGCCACAATGTGGCAAGTTGTGGCTAACCAGCCCTGCCGGTAGCCAGCACCACGTTCTCGCCGCTTCACTCGATTCGGAGGTAATGCCGCCGGCGAGGCTCTTCGGTGCCACTTTCTCAGCGTTTATTTGCCTTTAGCCTAAAGTTTAGGTAAACCCCGTTTTCTTCTTCGTTGAATGATAGCACGCCCCACCGCGCACGATGATGCATAGCTGTCAGCCACAAGGTAGCCACTAGTGGCTAATTGGGAGCCACAAAGTAGCCACAAACCTTGTGGCTACCTTTGTGGCTAATTATGCAAAATTTTGATACCCAGGAAAACCACGTGAAACTAGTTTTTTCGGCCAGAAAATGCATCTAAAACACAATTTCTGATGATTTTGACAGGTTTTTGGGCCCGAATTTGGGTAAGCTGCTTCGCCCTGGCCTCGTATCCTCAGCCGCGAGTCAGCGGCAACGTTGGCAACTCTATCAGTAACTTCGTACAACACTGCAAGTAATTCAAGGCTTGAAAAGTTCAGAAAACAACAACAAGCTGCTGCATCTTGCCAACACGGTCGCAGCACCAATGCTAATGCCATAGTTCTGGTACATTTTGAGTCAGAGAGTGCACCGGAGGAAGACGAACCCGTCGAAAGCGATGTTGATATTTCAGACCGCAGAGTCAGTACGAAGCTGCCAATGCTTCTGTTGCCAAGTTTTGGAGCAGGCAAGGAATCAATTTAGTTCAAAGGGTCGCTTGTCCGCAAACCCGTTTCAGTTGCGGAGTGCATAGTCTCCAACTTTTCCTGCTAAAGGACCCAAACCACGCCGGAGACAGCCGTACTAGTAACGGCGATGCACTGATATTCTAAGATACCCAAGGTTAAACAGGACAGCAACGACCCAGCAAACGGAGCTCACAATTACGACAGCTCTTCTACTCGGTACCCGTCACCAGCGAGTTTGCTTGCTTGCTTGCAAAGTGCACAGAGCTCGCAACTTCACACGGCAGCAGGCATAGTTACTATGATAGTACAGCAGGAGCACACTGACAGTGTGACTGACTCCCTGTAACAGCTGTCACTGAGTGGCACTGTTACACTTGTTGCAATCAGCGTCCGAAAGAGTTCAAGGAGGAGCCAAAGATCCGAGAAAAGTAGCGGGGGCAATCTCTCACACGTCTTGGAAATTCCTCGCAGGCTCCTGTAGCACAGGCCCAGCCAAGGCACAAGGGAAAGTTGAAAGTGACTGACTTGCGACAATACCAGTCCAGCAGGGCAGCACGGGCCGCAGGCCCGCGGCAGGGAGCTCAAGCTCAGTCACCATCCGCCAGCTCCTGACTATTATCAGACGGCTGCCACGTTTTCTTTGCAGCTTTCTGGCAGCATTCAAATCTGTTTGGCTGCGGCGGTACTTGCCGCTCTCTCCCACTCCTCCTCTGGGGTCATTCAAGAGGCTCGGAGAGCGCCGGTCGCTGGTTGAGAGGCCCTCTCAGAGGGTTTCAGGACAGAAATGGTAAGCGCTTTGCAAGTAGAATGGGTCTGTCACTCTCGCCAACCTGAATTATGCATGATTCTGTGTGCATAATGCCTACTACTACTTTAGTAGCAGTAGCGGTTTAGTAAACCGTTTACCAATGGTACCCCAGGGTGCGCAACCAGGATGCCGAGCCCAGGGTGTAGCAACTAACCCGTATTCTGGCCCAAAACCCTGTCAAAATCGTCAGAAAACGTGTTTCAGATGCATTTTCTGGCCGAAAAAGTTAGTTCCACGCGGTTTTCCGTGATACCAAAATTTTGCATAATTAGCCACAAAGGTAGCCACAAGGTTTGTGGCTACTTTGTGGCTAAATGGGGCCACAATGTGGCAACCTTGTGGCTGACAGCTATGGATGATGCACCTTCCTGTCCAGGTCAACGGCTCCTCCGGATTTCGCCTGCAACTGCGATGCTCACTCGGTGCAGCTCCGGAACGTGGCGCCGACTCCGTCCCACCTGGCACGGGCGACCTCGAAGGCTGAGTAGCTTCGCAATGAAGCGACAACCTCAACGGCCCGAGTCGAACCAAAAAGAGTGTAATTTTGTGTAATGCTTTGTGTAATTTTGTGTAATTTTTTGTGTAATTTTGTGTAATGCTTTGTGTAATGCTTTGTGTTATTTTGTTTAATTTTGTGTCTGTAGACAGACAAAAGCCACACTGGCTGCGTGGAACTAGCTTTTTCGGCCAGAAAATGCATCTGAAACACATTTTCTGATGATTTTGACAGGTTTTGGGCCAGCATTTTGGTGAGCTGCTTCACCCTCTGGGCTCGGCATCCTGGTTGCGCACCCTGGGGTACCATTGGTAAACGGTTTACTAAAACTCTACTGCTACTAAAGTAGTAGTAGGCATTATGCACTGTCCGAAAACCCTCTGAGAGGGCCTCTCAACCCAGCGACCGGCGCTCTCCGAGCCTCTTCAATGACCCCAGAGGAGGAGTGGGAGAGAGCAAGTACCGCCGCAGCCAATCAGATTTGAATGATGCTAGAAAGCTGCAAAGAAAAGTGTCAGCCGTCTGATAATAGTCAGGAGCTGGCGGATGGTGACTGAGCTTGAGCTCCCTGCCGCGGGCCTGCGGCCCGTGCTGCCCGGCAGGCTGGGACTGGTATTGTCGGCAAGTCAGCCACCAGAAGCCATTTCCCTTGTGCCCTGGCTGGGGTGCTACAGGACGCGAGGAATTTCCAAGACGTGTGAGAGATTGCCCCCGCTACTTTTCTCGGATACTTTTCTTGGCTCCTTCTTGAACTCTTTCGGACATTGATTGCAACCGTGTAGTTGCGCTCAACGGCCGCGCACTGCGCACTTTGCAAGCAAGCAAGCAACCTCGCTGGTTACGGGGTAGCTTGCACACCGAGTAGAAGAGCTGTCGTAATTGTGAAATGCTCTGCCGTTTGCTGGGTCGTTGCTGTCCTCCTGCGTATCCCAGAATATCAGCGTGCTTTGTCGTCGTTACTAGTAACCTTAGACCACGGTTGTCACCACCTGCGTGGTTAGGTCCTTCGCCAGGAAAAGTTGGAGACTATGAACCCCCGCAACTGAAACGGGTTTGCGGACAAGAGACCCTTTGAACTAAATTGATTCCTTGCCTGCTCCAAAACCTGTCAACAGAAGCATTGGCAGCTTCGTACTGACTGCTGTCTGAACTATCAACTTCGCTTTCGACGGGTTCGTCTTCCTCCGGTGCACTCTCCGACTCAAAATGTACTAGAATTATGGCATTAGCATGTTTTGCGACCGTGTTGGCACTCCCCATTCTTCGAGGACCAGTGGAGGGACTGTCTGGCTTCGGAACGAGATGATCGTTTGACGCAACAGCACTACTCGACCGGCTACCAATATTTTGTTGTAATCCCATTCAGTCGGCGAAAGACGACCACCATTTTTCTAAGTTTGCATGGAGGCGTTGTTGAGCACAGATTTACATTGGCGAGGTGAAATCAACACCTGTCGATCACGCGAGGAAGCTTTCAACTTCTTCACTCTGCGTTCGTAGATCAGCCTCCACCTCTGCAGGCTTGTGCTTTGGTCATGCATGTTTATGGTGCAAGACGGGTTTCTTGCCCCGTCTTGTTTCCTGCTGGTTCAGTATCGGATCAGTCGAATCTAGGTCAATGACTCTCGCAGTCATGAGAAGCGGGATGCTTGCTTTCTGCCATAAGCTTCAGTCAATCGGTGTCAATTCTTTCAGGTGCCCTAGCTCTGTTGCTTAGGTGAGGAGAAGACATTCGGAGAAATACGGGGAACCCTATTGAAAACCGTATTCCCGTGTTAGTGTCGCCTCGCGTCTCCAGGACAAAAGGCGACACTGACAAGGGAGAAACGGAGGCGACACTAGCACGGGGGGGGGTAGGTATGCAAAATTTTGGTATCACGGAAAACCGCGTGGAACTAGCTTTTTCGGCCAGAAAATGCATCTGAAACACATTTTCTGATGATTTTGACAGGTTTTTGGGCCAGCATTTTGGTGAGCTGCTTCACCCTGGGCTCGGCATCCTGGTTGCGCACCCTGGGGTACCATTGGTAAACGGTTTACTAAAACTCTACTGCTACTAAAGTAGTAGTAGGCATTATGCACACAGAATCGTGCATAGTTCAGGTTGGCGAGACGTTCTACTTGTTTCGTTGTGTCGCACAAGCCTGGGCCACAACTTTAACCACAACTTTTACCACAATGTTGTGGCTAGTTGTGCAAAATTTTTGACCGAAAAAAAGACCACCCAAAACACGCTAAACGTCTTTTCTTGTGTGGTTTTTCGTGTTTTTGGGATGGGTTTTGGGTATGTTCTTCCCTCATACCCCCAACGGACCACGGTGGAATTCGAACCCGAACGTCCAAAAACATACCAGCCATTTTTCAGCTCCCGGTGCCGGGCTGATGCCCATACCCGTACACAGTTCTAAGTTTTTGCCTCTAACGGTATGGTCACAAGTTTTTGCCCATTAGTATGAAGTCCTAAGTTTAGTTTGCCTTTTCTCTCACTCTCAAAGGGAGAGTGTTGCATACTTTCACCAACCTGCAGAAGGCATCCCGCCTCGATTAGAAGGGGAAGTGGATGTCTGCGTCAAATACGCGTTTGATCACCTCGGCATCTTGGAGATTACGGGCTGGGTTCAAGGCATGGGCCACATCACGACTCGAATTGAAGTAACGGATGAAGCCTACGAAAAGCACGACGGATATAGTAAAGTATGACCTCATCTTTCATGCTGTAGAATCGTGTTAAGTACTGGAGTGGTAGATTGGCCAGTTTTCCGTTTCGAATCGCTCACTTGTTTTGGCCTGGGACCGCGTTCCGCCTGCGTTAGCTTGATAGGCATCTCTTCTTCGATGACCTGTGTGTGTGTGTGTGTGTGTGTGTGTGTGTGTGTGTGTGTGTGTGTGTGTGTGTGTGTGTGTGTGTGTGTGTGTGTGTGTGTGTGTGTGTGTGTGTGTGTGTGTGTGTGTGTGTGTGTGTGTGTGTGTGTGAGATCTCAGTAATGGGTAACCCTTGAGCGGAGTCTAGCCCAGTTGCGCAATGCACCTACGTTACTGCCGATGTACCAGCCGGCTGCTCGCGGTGGTTGCGACGTATACGGAAATGCAGCCTCGACTGGCATTGGTCTCCTTCTTCGTGATTTGCATGTTGCTGACTACAGCAGGTGTCCGGGGGTATTCGCCTTCTCGTACATGTGGAGCAGCGCGGGGCGTCATGCTTTGTACATCTTAAGGTCGCATTGATATTCCGCTACGTTATTCGTCCGCACGTTCGGCAGGGGCAGCACCATCTCAGCTTCTTTCCTGCCATTTCGGTACAGTACTGCCCCTGCTCCCGCTACTGCAAAAACGGTGCCGTTCCCGCGCGCTCCGCCATCGAAGTATACTGCAATCTCGTCCGCGGTTTCCTCGTCCGGAAGCGTGTCCCGTGCTGCAGTTTGCTTCCCTCTTGGAATTTCTGGCGGTGGGGCGTAGAACCGATTCTTCACCGGGGGCAGCTTGATCCCCGCTTCCAGCTCGAAGGCTACAGCTAGCTCCATATAGCTGATTCCAGTCTCCTGCCCTGGGGGTGCCCACCTGAGTGTTTTTAGCCAGCCCGTGAAGGCTGTCCAGAGACCTGGGCCATATTTCCACTTTGAGGTGGTTGCGGCGTGTGGGACGTCCGTCACGCTCAAAACCCGGGGGGCTGTTGGGACCCACCCCCGCGGATACTCCAACGTTCGGTGGTGTCGCGGGGCTCGGTCCAGCATATTGTCTGTTTCCTGTCTGGCTACCAGTACCGCAACAAAGAACGTCTGCAGTCTCTCTATAATGCGGAGGCGTTGGTGTTCGTCAGCAGGTAGCGGATTTTCGAGTGGAGCTCGGGGGCAGAGAGGAACGACTCCACAAAGGCGTAAACACGGCGGCCAACTGCTTTGGATGTCCTCCAGGTCAGCATATTCCGACCGTATTTGTGTCCACGCCATGCATCTCCAGAAAAGGTGTTCGACAGTCTCTCTTTCCTGCGTGCCGCAGTACTTGCATGTCACCTCTAGCCCGGTTCGCCCCGTGGCCGGTGTGGCCCCCGCAATGACCGTCCGGAGCATTCCTGCTTGGTAAGCGGTCAGCGGCGTTTCCCGCTTTTCCAGCAGGTGCCTCGTAGCCCACGTGTCGATGCCGTGCTGCGCTCCGTCAAAGTCCGCCGGTCTCCTTGCTGCCAGCTTCCTCATCTCCCGGAGGCGCGTCGCATGTCGTACGTCGTGCTGAAGAAGCTTCGTGTTGCCCATTTGTGCTGCATCGTGGGTCACCGTCTCGCCGGCTTCGTTTTCGTACGCGATTGTCGTCGGGCCCGTCCACCGCCAACCTATGTCCTCCAAGGCGTCCTTGAAAAACGCAAACGGCCCACGTACCTGTGCTAGCTCGCCATCTCGCTGCCACGACACTCGCGCCAGTCTCCGGACGTGATCCCACTTCTTGCTCTGCTCAGCCCACGTCGTGATCCTTCGGTATTGGGGCACTACGTTGGGGTCCAGCCTGTGCCCGTGATGCAAGATGTGTAGCACGGCTTCCTGTGCTCGGCGGGGACCGCCCGTCCATACTGCTGCGGTGAAGAGCCTCCTCAACCGCGTAGCGTCCGTCTTCCCTATGGCCGTTACTGCTGCACCATAGTACCTTTTTGCGCCGGCTGCCATGCTGGTCGCCAGGTCCCTCGCTTGTGCAGGAAGTGGGAGGGAGGCGGCTCTCCTTAGGACCGCCTCAGCATCTGCGTTCCGTTGTGCGATCCTGCTCGAGGGGGTGAGCTGCTTGCTCGGCGGGAGAGGCCTCGTGGATAGCATTACTCCCAATGCGTCAAACTCCAACCGTCTGGCGAGCATCACCGGTGGTGCCGACGGCTGCAACGCCCCATCGAGCTCTGTATATTGCACTGGCTCACAGGCCCCGCGTGCTGTGGTGAAGCAAAAGGACTTCTTTTGCGCACAGACTCGCATTCCCGTCAGCCCTGCGAACTCGCTCGACCGTCGAACTGCCTCTTTTAAGCTCGCACAGCTCTTCAGCAATGCATATAGGTCGTCGACGTAGGATAGAGGAATCGCCGCTTCGATGCCAGCGATGTGTCTCATCCATACACTGATCAACACGTTTATCAGCACCACGCTGATTGGGCACCCCTGCATGATCCCGTTTGTGGGTACGAAACCTTCTCCAATGCTGTTCCCAACACGGAAGTGGCGCTGCATGTTGGCATATGCGGCCCGCAAAGTTTTGAGGACCGTTGGATGGAATCCCAATTCTTCGGCGAGCTTAAACGCTATCTCCGCAGGAACTGAGTCGAAGCACTTCTGGAAGTCCAGCGCCAGACCGTAGAGCGGCTGTCCCGTTATATGGGCTTCCTCGATGAGTGCGGCGAGGTGCCAGACGAGATCATCGGTTCCGTGTTGTTTGCGGCAACCGTGTAGCCCACTGGGCGCTATGGCGTCCATCCACTCCAATGCATCCCGCGCCCGTATCGAGGCCCATATCCTGTACAAGACTGGAGTTATTGTTATTGGTTATATATAATAATAAATTTGGGCGCTGGGACAGCGGGTCTCCAGTGCTCTCTGGTTTGGGGAGCAGATGGATGATTGCGTGCATCAGCGGGGCTGGCCACTCCCCTTCACGTTCGACGCTGTTCATTGCGTCCGCCATGAGTTCTAGAACCTGTGGCGGCAGTTGCTGCAGCTCGTATACGCGCCACCCATGGAGCCCAGGTGACGACGTTTTCTTCATCTTTGCCAGTGCCGCCTTCAGGTCCGCTGTCGTGATGGGCCCGTGCGGCATCGCTTGCCGTGCAGGGAAGAAGCGCGCGTAGTGGATTTTAAAGGTATCCCATCTTGGTTCGGGGGTCCCAGCGTATTTGCAAAAGATCCCTCCCCACGCGTCGTCGCTTCTCAACATCCTGTCT
>JAPJBO010001125.1:0-66303 GCA_030068145.1 Diplonema papillatum | reverse complement strand
AGCATACCACTGATCAGCCAACAAGAACTAAGGCGGCTACGGTCCGAGGCTGTTCTCAATGTCCTGTAAGTGGCCTGCATATTGTATCAGCGAAAAGTGCACTCAAAAATCACCTAACCTTCCACAGATCGGCAATGACTCCAAACCGCATCTGTGCGGCTTCTCTGCTTCCAACATTCCTGTGTGGTGATGTAGGGGGGTTGGGTTTCATCCTCCAAGCGAGTGGATGCGAACACCGCTTGTAGCCCACGAATCAGGGTTGTGCTGCCCCGACACTCAAACGACCTTCAAGTGCTCCAAGGCCAGACGACAGTTTAATGTTGCAAACGAATCACAAACACGCTGAAGTTGGCACCCCACACACTGAAATCAAGTGCTCCTAGGCAGACGAATTGTTAGTGTTGCAAACGAATCGCAAACTAACTGATATTGGGACCCCACACACTGAAATCGACTGAGAACAACCTGAGCGATCTCTCTTAATAAAAGATTCAAGCGCCGAAGGCGCAACCACCGAAACCGATTTGTACACACGAAACAGACATAGATGAATCAGCGAAAAGCGAGCAAAAAGGAGCCTGTAAACCCGGAACAAGTCGGAAACCCCATCGAGGGAAAGTACGAGATGCAGGTGCTCCAAGGCCAGACGACTGTATAGTGTTGCAAACGAATCACGAACACGCTGAAGTTGGGACTCCCACACACTGAAATCAAGTGCTCCTAGGCAGACGAACTGTTAGTGTTGCGAACGAATCACAAACACGCTGAGATTGGGACCCCACACACTGAAATCGACTGAGAACAACCTGACCGATCTCTCTTAATAAAAGATTCTAGCGCCGAAGGCGCAAGCACCCAATCCGACTTTGTGTACAAAGTCGGATCGAAACAGAGATCTTATGAATCAACGAAAAGCGAGCAAAAAGTAGCCTGTAAAACCGGAACAAGTCGGAAACCCCGTCGGGGGAAAGTACGACTTCAAGTGCTCCAAGGCCAGACGACTGTATAGTGTTGCGAACGAATCGCAAACTCACTGAAATTGAGACCCCACACACTGAAATCGACTGGGAGCAACCTGAGCGATCTCTCTTAATAAAACATTGAAGCGCCGAAGGCGCAACCACCAATCCGACTTTGTACACACGAAACAGAGATCTTATGAATCAACGAAAAGCGAGCGAAAAAGAGTGTGAAAACCCGGAAGAAGTCAAAATAGTACCTGTAGCTGCCACAAGACTCCTTCGCCAGCGCTGTTTGCGATGTGGAGGTGTTTTCTCTGTTAACATTCCTGTGTGGTGGAGTTGGGGTTGGTTTACCATCCTCCAAGCGAATGGATTGGAACAGCACTTGTAGCCTACAAATCCGGTTTGTCCTGCTTCATCGTAGCTGGCTGCGCAACAAGAACAAAAGTGTGGAAAGTAAGTAACTATGTATTTATTTGTCTCCCCATCCACCTATATGTGTGGCTGTCATCAGAGAGAGAATCATTACGTTGTTGGTGCCGTGCGCCTACAACGACGCGGCCTTGTCGTAAACGATGATGATTGCGTCGATGATGGCGCAGCCGGGGGCGTTCTGGCTGGTGGGTGCGACCGCCTGCGAGTGTTAACAGGTTGTGTCGCTGGTTCTTTTTGATCGCTTGGCCCACGGCGGCGGCTAGCACCTTGGCAGAGACTCTCAACTCCCGCTGAACAATACGTCTTGCGGATACTCGGGCACCGCATCAAACATCCATTCGGTCTCCAGCAGCAAAGCACTTGTGAGATCGCTGTTCAGTGTGGAGGTCGGATTGGGTGGTTGCGCCTTCGGCGCTTGAATATTTTATCAAGAGAGATCGCTCAGGTTGTTCTCAGTCGATTTCAGTGTGTGGGGTCCCGATCTCAGCGTGTTTGCGATTCGTTCGCAACACTAACAGTTCGTCTGCCTAGGAGCACTTGATTTCAGTGTGTTGGGGTCCCAACTTCAGTGTGCTTGCGATTCGTTTGCAACACTATACAGTCGTCTGGTCTTGGAGCACTTGAAGGTCGTATTTTCCCGTCTTTTTTCCAAGTTTTTCGCCGACTGTCTTTCCGACTTTTCCCGGGGTTTACACGCTCTTTTTCGCTCGCTTTTCGTTGATTCATAAGATCTCTGTTTCGTGTGTACAAAGTCGGATTGGGTGGTTGCGCCTTCGGCGCGAATCTTTTATTAAGAGAGATCGCTCAGGTTGTTCTCAGTCGATTTCAGTGTGTGGGGTCCCGATCTCAGCGTGTTTGCGATTCGTTCGCAACACTAACAGTTCGTCTGCCTAGGAGCACTGGACTTCAGTGTGTGGGAGACCCAACTTCAGCGTGTTTGCGATTCGTTTGCAACACTATACAGTCGTCTGGCCTTGGAGCACTTGAAGGTCGTATTTTCCCGTCTTTGTTCCTAGTTTTTCGCCGACTGTCTTTCCGTCTTTTACCGGGTTTTACACGCTCTTTTTCGCTCGCTTTTCGTTGATTCATAAGATCTCTGTTTCGTGTGTACATAGTTGGATTGGGTGGTTGCGCCTTCGGCGCTTGAATCTTTTATCAAGAGAGATCGCTCAGGTTGTTCTCAGTCGATTTCAGTGTGTGGGGTCCCGATCTCAGCGTGTTTGCGATTCGTTCGCAACACTATACAGTCGTCTGGTCTTGGAGCACTTGAAGGTCGTATTTTCCCGTCTTTTTTCCAAGTTTTTCGCCGACTGTCTTTCCGACCTTTCCCGGGTTTTACACGCTCTTTTTCGCTCGCTTTTCGTTGATTCATAAGATCTCGCGTGTGCAAGGTTTGATTGGGTGGTTGCGCCTTCGGCGCTTTAATCTTTTATTAAGAGAGATCGATCAGATTGTTCGCAGTCGATTTCAGCGTATGAGGTCCCTATTTCAGTTCATTTACTTTCGTTTGCAACACTCACAGTTCGTCTGCTTAGGAGCACTTGATTTCAGTGTGTGGAAGACCCATTTCAGCGTGTTCATGTTTCGTTTGCAAAACTAAACAGCCGTCTGCCTTGGAACAGTCGCCATTGCGTGTGCAAAGTTTGATTGGGTGGTTGCGCCTTCGGCGCTTTAATCTTTTATTAAGAGAGATCGATCAGATTGTTCGCAGTCGATTTCAGCGTATGAGGTCCCTATTTCAGTTCATTTACGTTTCGTTTGCAACACTCACAGTTCGTCTGCTTAGGAGCACTTGATTCCAGTGTGTGGAAGACCCATTTCAGCGTGGTCATGTTTCGTTTGCAACACTACACAGCCGTCTGCCTTGGAACAGTCGCAATTGCGTGTGCAAAGTTTGATTGGGTGGTTGCGCCTTCGGCGCTTTAACCTTTTATTAAGAGAGATCAATCAGATTGTTCACAGTCGGTTTCAGCGTATGAGGTCCCTATTTCAAGCGTTATTTGTGGATTAGAAGGTCGGTATTTTAAAGTCTCCGGTTGACCGTAGAGGCTTGGGTATGGCGGGGGGTTGAGAAAAGTAAAAGAGTGCGACTCGTTTCGGGTGTTGTGTCACTCCGTTGTGAAACCTTGTGAAGTCCCCTAACGCGTTTAGAGGGTGCTTGGGTTTGGGTAGGGTGTGGTCGTTCTGCTGCGGCGTGAAAAGCCAGGGAGTTTCGACGCTAATCTTCGACTCTTGACTAAGTTCACCGGGTTGCGTGCTCGTCAGGAAGATCCCGGTGCCTGGCTTTTCTTCTGGGTGGTTTCGTGTTGATCGGCGGCTGTGTGTTACGAGGCACGGATTAGGGGATGAAAAAAGGAAAAAGAAATGGGGGAGAAAAAGAAGGGGGGGAGAGGGGGAGAGGGGAAGTTGGGGTTTTGAGGGTTGTCCTCGGGGTACGGGGGGGGGTGGTTGGAGGGTTTGAGTGACAGAGGTTACGCTTGCATGTTCGCATGAAGGCTCGTTGGCTCGAAGAAGTGGAAGTAGCGTAGGTTATTGTTCGATGTTATTCTTACAGTCGTAAGATGCAGGGGTTTTTCCCTTTGGCGAAAAAAAATTTTTTCGCCAAAAAAAAAAAAAAATCTGAAAAGGGGTTGGCGAAAATATTTTTTTCGCCAAAGGGATTTTTGCGTGGGGGGACAGGGGGGTCACCTACAAGAGCCGAGACAGCAGGCGAGGCCGGAGGCCGAGGCTGGGTGATGCCCGAGAAGGCCGAGACAGGGCAGGCGAGGCCAGAGGCCGAGGCTGGGTGATGCACGAGAGGTCCCGGGCAACAGCACAGTCGAGTGCAGAGGCGGGCCCGCGGAGGCTGTGAGAGGGACTCAGGATGAGGTTAACAAACACACTGTCTTGTTTCTTGTTTAACACAAAGTCAGCCAGGCCCAAACCAAGTAACATGTCGCTTGCGAGTTTCGGTTTCCGTGCGGCCGCTGCACGTGACCCCTCAGACGAAACCATCCAGTTCGACTACGCGAACTGGAGAGGACCGAAGCTTGAGAAGCAAGCAAGCCTCAGGCGCATCAACCAGGGGACAGGCAGCAACAGGCTGAAGAACGCCGAGTTGCTGGCTAAGGTGAAGGCCTACGATGCTGCTCAAAAGAAGATCGCCGCCGAGAATGCTCTCACTGCTCGCACATCAGCCGAAGACCTGCCCGCTCAAGCAGAAGTTGCCATCCCAACACCACCTGCTGCAGTTGAACCCCCCGCATTTGAAGGCTACGAGGTTGTTGCCGAGTATGAGTCGGACCCAGATGATGACAGTCTTGTCGGACTTTCCGTTCTTGCTTTAGTAGCTGTCGTGGTCGTGATCCTGTCCGGTTCAGCAGTGGCATTTGAGCCGATTGTTGTTGACGACGAGCCCGCTCCTGAGTCGGAAGAAAACACGAAGTTTCGTACATTTGGCAGTGGCAAAATTCTGCGATCCACTGTTGACAGGTGGCTTGCCGAGTATCCATGGCTCGATGTGTCAGATGCGGGGGCCCAGTGCAAGGTTTGCAGCCAAAAGTTTCCGCGTACAAGAGCAGTCCTCATCAACATGCCTTACGCCGACCAAACGCACCTCCGAAACCGCATGAAGAAGCACGAAACGTCCGCCGAGCATGTTTCTGTCTCTGACATTATGACAAACCTTCGTTCAGGTGTCAGTAAGATGCGGGCTCAACTGCGCAAGATTGTCAAAACAATCTTTAAAATCGCACGCCTGGAAATCCCCCACACGGTGCACGTGCACGACTTGCTATCCTTCTTTTCTTGCTTGCACCAGGACCGCGATTTCTGTGCTTGGCTGAAGCAGGATGTGACGTATACATCGTCAACTGTGGTGAGAGAGCTTCTGGAGTTGATCGGCTTGGTATTAGAGAAGCGGCTGTACACCGAGATTAGGGAGTCCCGGTTTTGGTCAGCCACAGCAGATGCAACAACCGACGTGACGGGAAAGCACCAACTTGTGGCCACCGTTCGTTACCTCAGGAGAAATGCTGTCCAAGAGCGCTTCATTGGCCTTGAAGTCCTGCACGATCAAACTGCAACCGGCTACGCAACGAAGATAAAGCAGATGCTGTGTTATCTCCCGAAGGGCTCGTTCGTATCCTGCTCGTTTGATGGGGCTTCGGCGATGTCTGGGAAGTTTCAGGGTGCCGAGAAGAAGGTTCGCGGTGGGATCAATGCTACTGCGCTCTTCATGTGGTGTTGTGCCCACGTCCTCAACCTCCTTGCCCAGGATGGCATAAAAGCAGTTGCGTTCATGGGAGACTTCTTCAGAACCGTCCGCGCCCTTTGGCTGATCTTCTCCGACTCCGACATCAACAAGCTACTTCTGAGCAGCGTATTCGCAGACCCGACATTTGCAGCGATGTGTGAGAAGGTGAATCGTGCCCTGGTGGAGCCGTCCGATACACGCTGGCTGGCCTACTGGAGAAGTGTCTCTGTCATCCGTATGCAGTATTCTGCAATACGCGAAGCCCTTAGACGCATCTGGAACGAGCGGAACAGCACCCACGCAGAGCACCTGTACAAAGAGGTGAGTAAGCCGCAATTTTTTGCATGTCTTGCACTTGCGTGTGACGTTCTGGAAAAGCTGCATGCAATCTCTCTTGTTTTCCAAGGAACCGCGACCACCATCTCGGATGTTTGCAGAGAAGTGGACTCGCTCGAAGCAGAATTGAGGGCACTAAGCTCGGAAGAAAGGGCCAAAAAGATCACGAAATACTACACTTGCTGGCGCCGTTCGTTCTTCGAAGCGACCAACGTTGCCGTTACCCCTGCAGCGTTCAGCACATTCCATCAGACTATCGCCTCCCCATACATTGCTGCACTCCTCAAGTCCACAACGGTCCGGTTTGAATCCAAGGAAGTTCTTCGGCACTTCGTTGTCTTTGACCGCATTGCGTGGCCAGAGGGCGCGCACCTTACAAACTGGGGGGATGAACACATCCGGGAGCTCTACAGATACTACAGCAAGCCCGGCCGGGTCACGTACCGACAATATGAAGTGGACGTGCCAGCAACAGACACGATGCCTCGACCCACATACAGCACCACTCGCTCGGAAACGAAGACAGACCACGGCACTCCCCTTTTGCACGGAATGACCGAGGCAGACCTGGTGAGAGACTGGACCCTACTTAAGGAGGTTCTACGCGCCTCAAGATACTCCAAAAATGCACACGCGGTGTATCAAGCCTTCGCCCCTGATGGCACTGCGAGTGCCCGCATGCAGCCATTGAGACAACTGGTCGAACTGGCACAGACCATTGTCAGTTCCTCTGCAGAAAGTGAACGCCAGTTCAGTACCCTGGCCCGTGTAAAGACCCGACTGCGCAACCGCATGCTGAACACGACACTGCGCGCCCTCTTTTTCATCGAAGACACCGATGAGAAGGAGATGGACGACGCGACTGCGGAGGAGGTAATCGACCTTTTTACTTCTGGCTTCGCAGCCGAAGCCCTAAGGGCAGCATGGTTTGCTGGAGAGTCTGAGCCGGTGGAGAAGGTAGCGAAAAAGCGCAAAATTGACTTGACACTACCCTGAAACCTTGCTGCACCTCCTTGTCCTGTCTTGACTTCTTCTTTTGTTAACTTGTACCCGTCCCTTCCACCAGACCAACCGCACGTATTCTCCGACTCTCTCTTCCTCCTTGCACCACGAACCGCCGAAGACTCAGAATGGAAGGACAGATGCGGGTGGACGGGCTCTGTACGACGTGAGGGCGAGAAAAATTTTCTCGCTGACAGAAGAAATTTTTTCGCCAGCATTTTTGGCCTTGCTGGCGGGCAGAATAACCCCTGGTAAGATGTGATAAAAAAAATTTTATTTTAAAAAAACCTTATTTGACTGTTTGTTGTCCTCCACAGTCGGGGTTCTCTAGCTGCACGAGGCAGCCGTGGATGATGAAATTAAGTTCCTCGCTTACTTTGCTTATTCTTTTTCGTAGCCTTGAGCGTGTGCGATACCGCTGGGTTTCTCTTGCATTTTGAGATATGGTGGCGTAGACTTTTGAAGCGCGCTTTCCCTGCGGTCCGTCCGTCGTTGTTGCAGTATGGGCATTTGCGTTTTCCGAGGGCTTTCTGTGCCGCCTTTCGTACTGGGCTTGTTGCTAGAGTCATCTCTTTGCAGTGAAGCATGTGTGTACGGAGGCCTTTGGCGCCTTTGAACTTGTTGCCTGCGTCCGTGGTAGTTGCTTTGCAGGCTGGGCATGCCCAAATCAGCGTTCCTTCATGCTGTGTTGTTTCTTCGGATGAGGTCTCGTCGTCTGAGGTAGGGGTGTCCCCTCGCAATTCTTCGAGCAGTTCGAGTGTTTGTGTAGGGTCTGTGTCGGTGGTGTCTTCTTTCGTGTACAGGAACATGTACGTGGCGTTGTCTGTGTACGTAGGTTCCCGGGAGTGTGAGGTGGTTTCGTTGTTGTAATGTGTCCAGTTTTGGTCTGTGAAAGGGGTGCGGTTACGTTTGTGGATGGTGTAGTGGCCGGCGTTCTCTCTTCCTGTGTGTGTTATAACGGCTTGGAGTTCGTATTTGTGTTCGTGGTCCGGAATGTTGAGGGTGGGATCAGCTGCCACCGGGGTTCGATTTTCGTTTGCGAACTCGTTCCGTCTAAGACACAGTAGTAATGTGTCTTGTGCTGCTCGGATACTGGTTTGCGTTTCTGCTGTCTTTGTCTTTTTGCACTTGTCACATCTGTAATCTTTGGGGGTGCTTTTCTTGCAGAAACTGTCCAGACATCCTTGAGCGGTGCTGGCCTGTATTGCGAGGATTGTCATGCTGTAGGGTTGATCTTCTGTTTTGATGTAGCCGCAGTTGTTGCAATGGATTGTTGTCGTCTGTAGGTGTAATAATTCGTTGAAGGCGTCGCTGCAGTTTGGTTGGCACGTGCGGTGTTCTTCGTTTTCGTTCGCTATCGCAGCGAGTAGTTGAAGTAAGGCTTCTTCTAGGTCGTGTTGTTCTCCGTCGCCGAGGTGTGTGTCCATGTGCTCGAAGAGCCTTTGGACGACGTTTTGGGTTTTCCTGCCGCTTATCCATTCGTTCACGTCTTGTGTGCATGGGCCTGTTTGGTGTTGTGGACAGTCGGTGTACTTGCGTATTTGATTTGACAAGTGTGTCGCTGCTATGAGGTTTAGCGACGCTTGCAGGAAGCAAGAGTTTCTTGTCGTGTATTTGCGAAGTTGCTGTGGGTGTTTCCGCTTCGTTTTGGCTGCTACTGCTGCGGCGATGGTGATGGTTGCAACGAGGCTGGCTACTCGTTCCGTGACGGTTAATTCGGGTGTGGGTTGTGATGGAGAGTCAACGGAGGATGGTGATTCGCTCGGTAAGTGGGCTGGGAAGAAGTTGGTTGGCCTGTGTTTGCCGGCGTACTCCGGTTCGTTGATGCGTGGTTGGCGTTTTTTGTGCCGGGCTACGCAGAATCCAAGGAACGGCTTGAGCTGGCTGTGGAGTCGTGGCAGGTTGCCGAATTCCTCTGTGAGCCATGCGTTCCAGGGTGCGTATAGTACCCGTGGGTTGTGACCTCTGTCGATCATGGCATATACGCTCCTCTGTATTTCTACACGCAGGTCTTGTAGGTGGTTCGTTTGTCGGATTGCTCGTATCAGCGAGCCCTTGAAAATCCCGCTCGCTTGCGCCTTGGGAGCCGTTGTTAAATGGTGGGTATAGCGGGTCCCGTAGTTTTTCGGTTGTATTGTGAGGCGGATGTGCGGTGCGTGGGGAGGATCCGGACGTTCGACGCGTATCCGGACTCCGAGAAATACTACGTCGTCGTGTGCTGTAGTTGTGTTTTTGTACCGCATGTTGTAAAGGTGCTGCGGTGGTGGTGTGGTCCCGAAGTTGAGGAAGTCGTCGATGAAGCGGTAGGTGTGTGCGTGTGCCTTCGCTTCTTCGATCTTTCCTTCATCTACGAGGCTGTCTACGTATGCTTTCTCGATCCGATAGCAGAAAAGGTTTGCTATATCCGAGCTAGCATTACCGCCCATAGGTATGCCGTCGGTCTGCCTGAGTACTTGATCGCCTTGTGCTATGTAGCTGTTACCGATAATGATTGCAAGTAGTTCTTTGACTGCTTCTCTGGAGTATGCGCGCTTCGTGTCGTTCGTCTGCCGGCTGAAGGTGAAGGTTTTCTTGCCTTTCTGTTTCGCTCCACGTGTTAGGTTAGGGTTGCCGTTCTGTTCTTCGAATTCGAAAGCTTCTTCGATCGCTTCGCATACTTCTTCCACTATCTTGTCCTGAGGTAGCCTTGTGTACATGTCCTCGAAGTCGTGTGTAGTTGGGATTTTGTATCGGAGGCGGGTGAGGTTCTGCTTTATGTGCAGGGTGATGTCGTCTGGTCCTTCTGTAAACCATACACGTTTGATTCCTGTACGGCGGAAGTTGAGTTCGTCTTTTCGTTTGAGGGCTTTCATCACGCTTTTCAATAGGCCTGATAGTTCGAGGTGGGCATTTGTGAGGGTTGCTTTGGGTGCCTCGCGTTTTGTGTTGCGGTGCTTTTTGTTTTTTTCTGCGGCGACACCGGCTATCCAACGGAAAGATGGTTCTGCTTTGTGTAATTTTATGGAGCCGTAGAGGTGTGGTAGTCCCTTGTGGAACGGTAGGTCGAGCTCTGCCATTATACGTTTGTGGTTGCTCTCTACTTCTGTTTTTGTGATCGTTTGTTTCTCGTATGTTTCGTTTGCGTCGAGTTGTTGCCGTAGCGCGTGTGTGTATTGGGCTTTGCAACAGTATCCAAAATCGTGCGTTGTTTTGTCTACTGGTAAGATGACCAGGTGTTGTTTAATGACAGCTAGTTCGGCTGTGGCCTTTGTATTCAATTTCTCGTCGTCTGAAGGTGGTAGAGCCGCCATTCTTCGTGATATTTCGGCTTTGAGCTCCGTTTCGAATGAGGTTGTGTCACTGCCTGCGGGGTAGTATGTCTGTACGTACTCCTCTATTGCCTCGTGTAGCGTTTCGGTCAGAGCGTGGTGGCTCTGGTAGCATCTGTACTTTCTGCCTCTGCTGACGATTTCCGAAAGCCCGTTTTCTTTCGTAATTGCTGAGAGGAAGCCTATGGCGTGGCCGTTGATCGTTTTTCCGGAGTTGTATCTGTGACATGCGCAGTGCTCTGGTTTAGGGAGTGGTATGTCAGGCAGTTCCTTGCTGATCTGTGTTACGTTTTGTAGCCTAAGATAGAGTGGGGGGTTCAGTCGGAAAGAGATTTTGGTGCGCTGTAGTATCTCTTCTTTTGGGCAAGCGCGTTTAATCGCCGGTTGTTGTAGGATGTCGTGTAAACGTAGTGAGTTGATGTGTTCACTGCCGTGTGTGATTATGAGCCTTGCTGGTGCTCCGTCGTCTTTTATTACTTTGTTGAGTGTTATCTCCCCGAGTCGATCTTTTAGGCTTTTTTCGAGTGCTGTGACGGTAGGTGGCAAATTGGTGCGAGGTGCGTGTGCGATTAGCCAGTTAAGAAGCCGCTTGATCCGTGTGCGTCCCATAAGGTCGAAGTTGTAGCCGGTGAGGTCTTTGTCGCTGAGGTTTACCAGGTGGTGTAGTTGGCTCCTGATTGAGAATGCTCGTGCTTCGGTAGTGAGGTTGATCCGCAGTTTTCCGTCTTCCAACCATGCCCACTTTTCGACTTTTGGTGCGTTTTTCGTTCGTTCGTGGCGTTGATTGGAACGTTTTCTGCTTTTCCTGGGGCGTGTAGTGGCGTTTCTGATATGTCGTTGGACGTTGTATGTGGGTTGGAAGTGTGAAATCCACCAGTTCTCTCTCGGAAGTGCCTGTCTCCGGAATTCGTCGTTTGTGGCGTGCTCGTTGATTGGAACTTTCTCGAGCGGTGTCGCGTAGAGGGGAAAGTCCCGTTTCAGAAGAGCTTTGGCGATGGGTGTGTTGTTGCGGCGTTGATACCAGTGGGATTTCAGACGATCCTCAGCGGTACCTTTGGTTTGCCCGACGTATTTGACGTTTCCGCGTTCGTCTATAAGGGCGTAGACTACTCCTTGGTCGGAGTGTGCTGGTTTGTCGGTCTGCTGGTTCTTCCATCCCTTGTGTAGCTGCTTGTGTTGTTTGGTGAAGAACACGACCTGCGCTTCTCGTCGTTTGGTGTCATACGCGGCCCAGAACTGTTTCCCGTAATTGTATTTCGCTTTAGTGCGAAAGCATGTGAGGAACGGGTTTCGCTTAAATTCTGGACGGTCTGCTTCTTTTGGGTCGATGGCGTTCTGTTTGAGCTTGTACTTCAAGTGTGTGTCGTTGAGGTGGGTGACTGGTCGGGGGTTCTCTTGTGTTGGTGTGCTGTGTTGTGTGGTCCGTACGTCTTGTGGTGGTTTGAATGTGAGGTTTTGGTGTAGTTTGTTCGGTTGTGATGTATAAGGTTGGTGTGAAGGGAGTACGAGTGTATTCAGCGTTGGTGGTGGATGTCGGAGACCGTATTGTGTGGGTGGGAGTAGGAATGCCGTAGTGGGTCGTGTGTTAGTTAGTTTCGGAGGTGTGTGGAGGGTTGGGGGAGGTATAGTTCGGAGTGTGATGGTCGGCACTGCTGGAGGGAGTGCGGATTGTTGTGGGTAGCGTCGATGAATGTCGGGTGTTGGGTAGTCGATGTGTGGTTGGTGTCGTGGCTTGTACGTTTCGTTGAGGATGGAGGTGGGACGTCTCATCGTGGCAGGGGTGGGAGACCCGTAGTACGGCATGTGTGGCCGTGGGATGTTTGGGATGCGTTCGGTGTATGAGACGTCGTGTTGGAAGTCGGCTGGGAAGTTACTACTTGTGGGGGTGGGCGCTACGTACGTTTCGTATGTTTCAACGATGCCCGGTGCTGCGTGCTGCGCTGAGTGCGGGTGTGTGATTTCGAAGTTGGGAGTAAAAGGTCGTGGGGAGTAATTGTCTTGTGAGTTGAGCGGTGGGGGTTGATCTGTGCAAGGCGATATGCTGATGACCCTTTGACAGGCGTGCGGTACGTGCGGTTGTAGTTTCGTCCTGCTGGGGGGTGTGGTTTTGTGGTTTGGGACGTAGGGGTGTGGGTGGTAAGTGTCGTAGGAGCTGTGGGATGAGGTCTGGTCTAAGTTGGGTGAAATGCTGGTGTCTTGTGCGTGGAAGGGTGGTAAGTACGGTCGCGGTTTGTAAGTTCTTTCGGAGTTCGTGAAAGAGTGTTGGTCCGAGTGGGCGTAGTTTGAAACATATGGTTGTGGGAAGTATGTGTCGCAGGAGCTTGTGGTTGAGGGTTGCTTCGTGTAGGGTGAGATGCGGATGGTTTCTGCGCTGCTAGTTGGTAGATATGGTTGTGGTTCGTATGCTCTGTCGGTGTTCGTAGACATGTGTCGGGCTGTGCGTGCGGGTGCAGTCTTGCGGTTTGGAAGATATGGTCGTGGGAGGTACGTGTCGCTGGAGTTGATGCTTGAACGTTGGACCGTGTCGGGTGAGATGCTGATGGCTTGTGCGCGGTTAGTTGGTAGTGGTTGTGGTTCGTATGTTCTGTCGGTGTTCGTTGACGATTGTCGGGTCGTGCGCACGGGTGTAGTCTCGTGGTTTGAAAGGTATGGCCGTGGGAGGTACGTGTCACTGGAGTTGGTGCTTGAACGTTTGTCCGTGTTGGGTGATATGCTGATGGCTTGTGTGCGGCTAGTTAGTAGGTATGGTTGTGGTTCGTATGTCCTGTCGGTGTTCGTAGACGAGTGTCGGGTCGTGTGCGCGGGAGAAGTCTCGTGGTTTGAAGAATATGGTCGTGGGAGGTACGTGTCGTTGGAGTTTATGCTTGAACGTCGGTTCGTGTTGGGTGAGATGTTAATGAGGCTAGGTGGTTGGTACGGTTGTGGTTCGTATGTTTCGTCGGTGCTCGTCGAGACGTGTGGCGTGACGAGAGCAGGTGTAGTTACGTATCTTGGTAGGTAAGGTTGTGAGTGGTATGTATCGTGGGTGTTGATGTAAGGTTGTGGTTCGTAAGTTTCGTCGGTGTCCAGGGTGGAGTCTGCTGATGGAGGTGTGTCGAAGTACAGTGGACGTAGTGCCTGTGCGTGGTTACTGGCGGGCGTGTTCGTTGTAGCGTATCGCTGGTTCTGTGGTGCGGGAGCTGTGCGTCTTTTCGAGAACGAGCTTTTCGTATTGCTGCGGGTGCTCTTCGTAGGCGTAGGGCTAGTAGGCGCTGCCTCTGTGAGTCGTGCGGTTGGTGGTTCACGCTGTTGGGTGCTAATGCGTTGGATAAGTGCTTCGTGGTATGTGGGTAGCGGCGAGTCGTCGTTGGTGCGTCGTGGTGAGCACGGAGTGGGTACGGTATGTGCCGCTTTTCGGTTTTCAGCATGGTTGTAGCGGGTGTTTATCCGTTCTGTTTCTTTGCGCTTGGACTTGTGCGCGCGTCGTGCTGTTCTAACTGTTGCGTGCGTTGCTGCGTCTGCGAGGATCTCCCGTACGTTTAGGAGAGTTGGAGTTATTTTGCGTTTTGACAACTGTTTACTTCTATTGGATTGATTGGTGTTTTTAAAGGTACGCCGCGCACCGAGTGTTACTTTGTTGACTTTAGTGGTACAAGTACCGAGGTCCTGTCCCTAAATAGGGTGACGCCATACAGGTATTGGCTTTGGAGCAGCGTATGCTGTGGATGGCTTTTCTCTCCGAAAGATCGTTGATGGTTGTACCGGGCCATCCGGGAACCCCATCTTCGATCACCTAGTTTTCTATGCCCAAGGAGTCGGCGGTTCCTTGGCAGCGAGGAGGTCGTAGTTGTAACGCTACGAGGCGAGATGAACGGCTGTCCTGCGGTTTTAATGTTGCGCTTGGACCCTGACCCCGGGGTCACGTATGCATGCTACGTTCCCCTATTGTGGTCTAACGGACTTTTCGGACGGTGTGTGGGGTTGGGAGTTCAGGTCGCTGCGTGATGCGTTGTCTGCGGGCTTTCGCTGGATGTGGGGAGGTTGTACGTTCTGTGGTATGCTGCGGTCTACTGCGTATAGTTAAGCTTTGTCGGTCACGCTGCTGTGGAGATTGGCTGTCTTCTTACTTAGGACGTAGGTCTTTGATAGCTGCTGTGTGTCGGAATATGTTGGCTGTTGTTAGAAGGCCTGTGTGAAAAGTGAACGTGGACCGTGTACTTCCTCGAGAGATGCGTGGTTGTAGGAGCTTGGACCCCTTTGAAGGCGGTGGAAATTACGGAAAGTGTGGCCTCGACCATGACGGTCAGCCTTCTCCCACGGCGGCTCCTTCATCATATGACCGAGTTTGAAGGTGCGGGATATATAGATCGCTGGGTCCGTCATGCATAGCTGGTGCATCCCTATGCTTGTATTTTATTTTGGCTGTACCCTCAAATTCCGTGTTTCGACCGGGGGTTCGACCTGGGAGGAGTTTTATTGATTGTTGGTACACGGGGAGAGGATGTGAGGGCAGGCTGTTGTTTACATGACAAGGTGACGTGGTGAAAGGGAAGATGGGTGTTGCGGCGGCATTGTACAAGAAGTGTTTGGTACTGCTGGAGGTATGTATGCAGGTATTGAAGTGCAAGGGGTCCAGCAAGTGTGTAACTCCTCTGAAGATGCGCTGTGGAAACTGCCGATGGTTAGGTTGTGGCATTAGTTGTGAGGTTTGCGGATTCGTTCTGGTTAACTTCGTAGATCTATCGACGGTAGAAGATGGTGGTTTAACGTGGGCGGAAGCGTCTCCGTTGCGCTGCGTGGATTGTTGATCCGGTCGATAGGCGGGGTAGGTGTCGGAGTTTTTTTCTTGTGTACGGGAGGGGAATCCGTCAGCGTCAACAGCTAGGCGCAGAGTTATTCAACCAGAACGGGAAGAAGAGGGGAAACTGTGTCTTGTATGTGTCTTGTACTATGTACTTAACAAGAGAGAAAAGTGATTGCTCTGTGCCGCCCCCCTAAACCCAACCTGTTCGGCTGTGTTGTTCAAGTGACTTGACTTGTCTGGATTCCCCCAGTGAACTGCGAGTAAGGTAACCTGTGGGAGAGTGCCTTGCGATACAGAATTCCCTCAGTTAAACTACGAAAAGCTCCACACCGCAAGAGTAACCTTCTCCTTGTTTTCCTTTGTCATCCTCGTTGGAGGAATCCGTGATGGCAAGTCGGCGGGATTGGATGCTGACTTTACCCACTCGAGTGAGAATGCACATCTTCGGTCTTGCAAATACTGCAGGGCCCCAACGACGGAGTCGGTCAGGAGCCTGCTCTTCACGCACTGCTTCTTTCTTGCTACACCAGCAACTGTGGTGTTGTCGACGAAAACACTAATAAACTTACCGGACGCTCCGGCTGGCAGCATCTGTAAAACACAGAACAATGCTCGAGCTTCCAACTCGTTGATGTGGCGCGTCTTGTAGAAGTGCGACCACTCTTCACCGTGCACAAAGACTTCGTTCGTACACCTGTTGACAATGACGCCTCCCCATCCTTTCAGGCTGGCGTCCACGAATACCGTGAATGTAGCCGGTTTGGATGCACCGAGATACACCTTTCCTGTTGGGCCCGGTGGAGCCATTCCTGCAACTCGGCTGCAACTGAGGGGGGAACAGAAACACTTGTTGACGGCATCTTTGTGCCTCGGTTTAGGTGATTAACCACCCTCCGCAGAAACTTTAGGGCGAACCAATATGTTCCTGGGAATCCGTCAGCGTCAACAGCTAGGCGCAGAGTTATTCAACCAGAACGGGAAGAAGAGGGGAAACTGTGTCTTGTACTATGTACTTAACAAGAGAGGAACTCACGAGTGGGGCATTGCGCCGCTTGCACGTTTGCAGCGACCGTCAGAAGGGGGAGGGATGGGTGGGAAAAGTGATTGCTCTGTGCCGCCCCCCTAAACCCAACCTGTTCGGCTGTGTTGTTCAAGTGACTTGACTTGTCTGGATTCCCCCAGGGAACTGCGAGAATCCGTCAGCGTCAACAGCTAGGCGCAGAGTTATTCAACCAGAACGGGAAGAAGAGGGGAAACTGTGTCTTGTACTATGTACTTAACAAGAGAGGAACTCACGAGTGGGGCATTGCGCCGCTTGCACGTTTGCAGCGACCGTCAGCCGCCACCCCATCGCCAGTTAAGAAAGCCCCGATTGCTTGTGCGACCTCCTGCACAAGTGCAGGGGAAGCTAGTCGAGATGGGTGCACACGAGAGGGTAGGTCAGCTGGGTTGTCCCCAGATTTCACCCAGCGTATCGACCATGTGCAATTGAGCTCCTGGAGGATGTGTATCGCTGCCATTACGGCCTGATTCAACGCGAATGATCGCGAGCTCACTCCTTTCCTTGCTGCTCCCGTCACTGTGGTGTTGTCCACCCGTATGTCTAAGTGGGAACCCCGGAGTGATTCCGGTAAACGAGACAAGGTTTCTTTTAAGGCCCATGCCTCTGAGACATTGATATGTTCATCTGCCCTCAGTTTATCCCACTTGTCTCCAACGACCGTCATCTCGGCCGTGGTCCGGTTTACAATTACCCCTCCCCAGCCGGACAAAGAGGCATCAACAAAGACCGTTGCTGCCGGCTCGTGTGAGCCCTGTTGCATCCTTCTTGACCTCTTTACCGCGTTTCTCCATCGCTGCAGCTCCCGCCTTCAAGGCAAACCAAAAATCGCCTGGGGACACAGCTGCCACAGCGCTTGCATGCAACAACCTTCCCCCCAATGACTCCAACTCGGAAGCAGTGGTCTGTGATAGGTCAACTGCGTCGATCTTTTGTAGCAACTTTTGTGCTGGAGCTACTGTCTTTTCTTTGTGGTCAAAAGCAACACCTAGGAAATCATACTGTTCACCCAAATCCACACTATCAGCCTGTTTCCAGGTGATTCGGCACTTTTGGGCTACGCTGTCCAGCCGCTGTGTTTCCCGCACAACGTCTGATCGATCACCAGTGTACCTGATGTTGTCTATCCACACTTGGGTGGAGACTCCGGTGGCCGCACATGCTGATACTACGTACCCGGGATCACCTGCTGCTGAGGCGGCCAATGTATGCATCAGTTCTGGTGAGCACGTGTGTCCCATGGGCAGACGTGTGAGCTCATACCAACTTCCGGAGTCCGTTGGAAAACGGAAACACTCCCGTGAAGTGATCGGTATTTCGATCGCAAAAAATCCTGTACGGAAATCACGCATACTTCCACAATGGTCAATTGCTGCATGCAAATAGTTTGAGATATGCCCTAAAGGCACATCGGCTTTGTACCCCTCCTTTGCTGCTATTTCGTTGGCCTGCTTAGTCCAGAGAATGAACCGTTGTCTGAAACCGGTGGGTTTCTCCTCCAGTACCGTAAAGGGAACATTCTGCAACTTCCCTGGGCCTTCTGCAGGCTGGGCAACTCCGCATTTTACCAACTCTTCAGCATGATGCTCTTGAAACTTACTCTTTTGCGAAAAACTGTGTGGAACTGACTGTGGTAGCTGTGGTAGCGTCGGAAAAATTTTTTATTTCAGACTTCGTCGAAACGAGCCTTTCTTTCGGGGAGAAGTCGATCACGCAGACGTTGTATGTGCATAGGCTCCACGTGGTGGGAAAAGTGATTGCTCTGTGCCGCCCCCCTAAACCCAACCTGTTCGGCTGTGTTGTTCAAGTGACTTGACTTGTCTGGATTCCCCCAGTGAACTGCGAGAACACACCAGAAATAGCAGACGCATGAAGCAGCCTGCCTGCCAACGATTCCAGAAGTCGCCCCCACACATTCACTGCCTCGAGTTTGCTCCGGATCTTTGTCGAAGGCCGTACAACTGACCTTTCATGATCCCACTCTACTCCCAGAAACACGTACCGTTTCACACAAGTTTGTGAATCTTCGGGTTTCCATGTGAGATCACAATGCTCAGCAGTTTTGTCCAATCGGGCTGATTCCCGGATGACAGCGTTAGATCGCCCGGTGTATCGGATATTATCTATCCACACATGGACAGTCACACCTTTCGCCGCAAAAGCTGGCTTCACATACACAGGACCACCTGCCGCTACAGCAGCCAGAGTGTGCATCAGCTCGGGTGCACAACAATGGCCCATGGGGAGACGGTTTAAACTCCACCAGTTCCCTGAAGAGTCAGAAAAACGGAAAAGGTGTCGACTCTCGACTGGCACCTCTATCGCATAGAACCCGGTTTTGAAGTCTCGGGTTGTGCCGCATTCACTTTGTACTGCTGACAAGTAATGTGAGACATGCCCTCTTGGGACATTGGCTTCGTAGCCTTGACTACAGAGCACATCGTTCACATCCCGGGTCCACAAGATGAACCTCTGTCTGAGGCCGCTCTCTTTCTCTTCGATGACAGTGAAAGGAACGTTCTGCGAGACTCCGGGCCCGTCGGCGTGTGATGTGATTCCGTGTTCGAACAATGCAGTCGCATGTGATGCAGTTAACGGTCGGTCTGACTTAGGTTTCATAACGCACTTGGTGCTCGGCGGGAAATATACGTTCTCTCACTGGTCAAAGTGGGAGAAATTGGGGAAAACCCACTGTAGTGAGTTTTTGTTTTTCGGGTTGAGGGGGCCTTGTAGAGGTCCCGAGGGGGCGGAAAAGGCCTCGAGGCAGGGAAAACGGTCGCCATGAGGGGCCCCGAAGGGGTCCCGAGTGGCGACCGTTTTCCCTGCTGAGAGGCCTTTTCCACCCCCGAGGGACCTCGGAAAGGCCCCCGAAACCCGAAAAACAAGAAACGAACGCACAGTGGGGATTTTTCCCCAATTTCCGACCACATTTGACCAGTGAGAGACTTTTTTTCTCTCACAATGGGAATCGTCTTCCCTGCGCTTTCAGCCACGTAGAAATAAGAAGAAGGCAAATGAGAAACAAGCTCAGGATCTTAGACCAACGTTGTGGAAGAAACAAGAAAGCCTTGTGGAGAACAAGGTCACATGCCGCCTCCACTACGCCAGTCCCGAGAAAATCCTCCTCACCGCCAGTGATACCTCCTTCTCGTTGTCCTCTGACATTTTTGCTGGATGAACCCGTGAAGGCAGATCCGCCGGATTGGATGCTGATTTCACCCACTGAAGGGAGAACACACACCTTCGATCCTTTAACAGTTGCAACGCACCAACGACCGAATCGTTTAATAACTTGCTTTTGGCGCAATGTTTCTTTCTCGTTGCGCCCACTACTGTCGTGTTGTCGACAAAAATACTGATCGAACAACCAGCAGCCTGACATGGTAGTACCTGCAAAACACAAAACAAGGCACGTGCTTCCAACTCATTAATATGGCGTGTTTTGAAATAGGGCGACCATTCTTCACCGTGAATAAAAACTTCGATTGTGTCATTGTTCACGATGACACCTCCCCATCCTTTCAAGCTAGCATCCACAAAAACAGTGAACGCTGATTTGGCTTTGGTGGGGACTTTTCTTTCCTGCTGTGCTTCCCGCCGCCATCTTGTTAACTCGCCTGAGACGGAGGGTGGAATGTGGACCAAAGAGTTTGGTTGCCTTGTGCCGCTGTTCAAGTGATTCACCACGTAAAAACTTCAAGGCAAACCAGTAAGTCCCCGGAAACACCCCAGAGACAGCAGAAGCATGCAACAACCTGCCGCCTAGCGACTCCAGCTCGGCGGCTGTTAGTTTTTCAGACACATCGACTGCCTCGAGTCTATCTCTCGTTTTAGCAGAAGGCCGAACGACTCCTTGTTGATGATCCCAGTCTACACCTAAAAATGTGTACTGCTTTGCATCTGTCTGTGAGTCTTCATGCTTCCATGAAATCGCACACTGCTCGGCTGTTCTGTCTAAGCGGGCTGACTCCCTTTTCACTGCATTGGTTCGGCCAGTGTATCGGATGTTGTCAATCCATACGTGTACAGTCACACCCTTGGCCGCATATGCTGGTCGCACATAAACTGGATCACCCGCTGCCACAGCAGCTAGTGTGTGCATCAATTCGGGAGCACAACAGTGTCCCATCGGCAAGCGGTTCATCGCCCACCAATTGCCATCCGCATCGGAAAAGCGGAATAGCCACCGGCACTGAACAGGTATTTCAATTGCGTAAAACCCAGTTCTAAAGTCCTGTGTTGTGCCGCTGTTGCTGTTTACGGCAGGCAGGTAAGCTGATATGTGCTCAATCGGCACTTGTGCCTCATATCCTTGATTTCCGAGGAGTTCATTTGCCTCCCTCGTCCACAGGATGAATCTCTGACGCAGACCGCTCTCTTTCTCTTCAAGAACAGTGGATATTCAACAGGGGATATTCTGATACGGTCCTGGCCCTTCGGCTTTTGAAACGATGCCGCGTTCAAAGAGTGTTACAGCGTGTGATCTTGTGAACATCGATGGTCGATCGTAAAAGCTCTGTGTGGCATTCTTGAAGTCCTGAGAGAAAAAGGTCAAGCGCCATACTTTTTCGAATCTACGGTGACATTCAGCTCTTCAGCTCTTCGACATCCATGGGCGGAATGCCTGAAACATGCAGAGGCGATGCCCTCTCAGTCTCTGACTCCGGCAACCTTGTCCTCTTGCTTCTCCTGGTGATAGAGAACCTGCTATGTTGTTGGAACAGAGGTTGCGAAAAAGAAGTCAGAAACCCATCTAAAGGAGAGAGGTAACCGTCGCGGTGGCCAGCAATCTTGCCATTGCCACAGGGTCGCCCCCGTAGCGCAGCGTCGTGTCGGCGATTTGCTCCGGCGCCTTGTGCTTCGCGAGCCTCGATATCAGCACCACTGGGAACTGCTCGCCCTCGTCGGCCTTGCGAAAAAGGTGGGTCACCGCACCCCTCTTGATGCTGTGGGCTGTGTACCCCACCATGTTGGGACTTTTCCGCCACTCTGCTATGAGCATCGCTGTCGTCCAAGTTGTGAGTTTCTGGAACGGCAACAACGACTTCAGCAACACGTAGATTGCCTGTGTCCAGTCGCCCTTGATGACCGTCCACCTGGAGGGTGTGAACGGCATTGCTCGGCGTCCCTTTGGAAGAGTAAACCAGTCGATCACAATCTCGGTGGGGCTGACGAGAAGGAAGTTCGCTGTGGACAACTTTGTCACTTCCTCCCACCGTGAAGCTGACTTCCACGCTATCAAGGCCGCGAGACACAGCCGAGGTTGCTGGCTGAATGCCCACGCACCCAGAAGATGCTTTTCCATCGGCAATGCCTGCCGTATCGGAACTGCGGCCCCGACAGCCCGCAGTGCGGCTGCCATGCTCAGCAGAGGCTGGTTGGGCACTCCCATGTGGCGAAACATGCCGGAGAAGCTCTTCGCATAGGCCAGCATTCCCTGTCTCCGTATACCGGTAGCCGCCACAAAAAGGCATGCTGAATCCGGATTGGTCGGAAGGTTGTTGGAAGTGGTCCAAGCTTGGAAGCGCCTCCACAGGTGCCGGCGCTGGGCTGTTGTTGAATGTGCCCACATCTGTGCCACGAGCTCTTGCAGTCGTGCTGTCGCTACCTCGGTTGTAGTCTTGTTCTCGCCAGTTCTGCGACCCGTCGTAGGGTTCATGCCTCCAGCAAGATGCTGAAGGACCATACGTCCGAGAAGGGTAGTAGGTTGAGCCTCGACTGGGGCCCCGTTGCCATATGTAGGGCCGAGTTGATTGGTGTCGAGAGTGCAGTGGCACGAGCGTGCATTCACAGGCGCGCTTGGAAGCCCGCTTTGTAATACGTTGTAGGGCGTTGAGGCCGTCATGGAACTTACGGACTTTCTTTTCACTTTGCCGTTGCTGACGTGGAAGAATTGCATAGTTTTGTTGTTGTTGTTGTTGAATACTGGCGTTGTTGGTTGCAGCCGGAGCGGACCCAGTCATTTCGCCCCGGCCGTGGCTTTTCCCTGACTCTTCTTCCAAGCTGGAGTTGAACGCTGCACTTTCTTGTTCATGCGCTGCATGACAACCGCCGCAGCTTTGTCGACGGTGTTCGTAGGACCTGAAGGGCCCTCACCCTGCTTCGCCAATTCGACCTTCAACTCGCGTCTGGGGACCTTGTACCGCACATAGTTGTATTGCATGCGGACCAACCTCAACAGATTGTTGCCGGCTTCTCGTTGTGGAGTCCCCTGCCATCCATCGAAGTACGCAACCCCCATCACCCACAATCGGAGACTGTGAAATGCCTCCTCCAACTGCTCTCCACCTGGCAGATGGGCCATGCCACTCAGGTACCTTGACTCCAGATGGTAGATGAGCCGATGCGGGTCCGCCCCAATGTCATCAGCCCATTGCACGACATCATCAGCATCCGCCGGAAACACCACCTTCGAGTTGTCCTCTTCTGCTGGCGCCTTGTTGCCTGCCACCATTCCACTGCCCTGTGGAGTCAGTTCTTCAAGCTTGTTCAACAAAGCTGTCACTTGCAGCTGCAAGGCCTTGAGTTGCTCATCCTTCAAAGCCGCTTCGCTTTTCAATCCAGCAATGACATTGACTGCCTGCTCTGTTTGATGCACTGTGGCATCCAGAATGCGGCTGTATGTGTACCCGTCCGCAGGGAGTGGATAGACTTGCTCTGGGCCCGTGTGCTGAACCACCCCATGCAGTTCGTTATTTGCTACTGATGCCCGCACTTCATACCGTTCACCACTAGTTGCCAGATGCCCTGCATGCAGCTTGTACGGCTCATTGGAACCCACAGGTCTTAGCGAGTACACGACCACCTTTCCGACCAAAACACGACACTGGTCGTGCAATTGCCGTTCTGACATGTGCTGTGGAGCTGGAATTCCCGCCTGGCCAGCACTGGCTGATGGTGCAACAGAGCGAGCTCTTTCAGTTTCCGATTCTGACGAAGAGCGAGGTGGTTCAGGAGAAGCTGCTAACATCTTAAAACTTTCGGTTTTCACCCCTTCACCGCCCTCCTGGATCACGGTTCGTTGAAAAGCGACACCAGAGTGGCAATCTTCGGGTCGTTGATTCCCCAGATGAATCTGCAAAGTTTTTTGAACTGGCAGGTGCCAGGTTTGCCATACCACCAGATAGTGCTGGTTTGGTAGTGTGTTTGGGTGGGGGGGGCGTGGTTCAGCATGATTTAGCCGGGGCAGCCAAAACTGCATACAACTGCACTTTTGACCTCTTCTTGACCACTTTCAGCCAAAAAAATGGGGGAAAAAAAAAATTGGCACCAGTGAAAAAAAATAGCTATTTTTTACCGGTAAATAAGGGGCCTTTTTGTCCCGAGGGCAAGTTTTTTTCACGAGACGAGCCCGAGGGCGAAGCCCGAGTCTACCAGGTGCTTGAAGAAGGTTGTGTACTGTGCCTCTGTCGGCTGCTTCTTGGATGGCTTTCCCAAGAGGGCCTTTGGGTACTTGCAGTGAACTTGAATGTAGTCTATGAAGTCCCTCCACACCAACGTGTAACGTTGCCTGGACTTCTCCGGCAGAGCGCTGTCGCTGCTTTCGCCTTCAGAGCTTTCGGGACTGGAGTCGCTGACTCCTTCTTTCTTCACCTTCGGCATTTTGTGGTCTTGTTTCCTTTAATCCTGTTGGTGTTGCTATGAAAATGTCTCCAGGGACAAAAAAAAACTTTTTGTCCCTGGAGGGACAAAAAGCTCCCTTATTGTCCCTGGGCCTCATTGTAGCTGTTCAGCGGCAGGGACAAAAAAAAACCAGCCGGTAAAAATAGCTATTTTTTACCGGTAAATAAGGGGCCTTTTTGTCCCGAGGGCAAGTTTTTTTCACGAGACGAGCCCGAGGGCGCGAGTCGAGTGAAAAAAACTTGCCCGAGGGACAAAAAGGCCCCTTGACCGGAACAACGTAATTTTTTTACCGGCTGGATTTTTTTTGCCTGCCGCTGAACAGCTGCAATGAGGCCCAGGAGCAAAAGGAAACGGAATGAGCATTCCTCACCACAAGACAACATGCTAAAAGGGTTGTGCTAAGAAAGGGCGGTGTTCATGAACACCTCGCTTCTCAGTCTCACTCTGAGAAGGTTGCGTACTGTGCCTCCGTCGGCTGCTTCTTGGATGGCTTTCCCGAGAGGGGCTTTGGGTACTTGCAGGAATTCCATCTTGCATGCATGTGAACGGAAAGGGGACGCGCAGTAAAGAAGCGAAGGGGAAATCGTCTCGGCCGGGCAGGATGAACCTAACCTTCCGAACGAGAACGAACCAGGGTGGGGAGGGAGGGAAAAAGAAGAACAGGACGTGTTGTGTGTAAACGGGGAGGGGGAACCTGTGAAGGTATGCTTGCAATATCGGAATTCCCTCAGTTAAACTACGAGAATTCCATCTTGCATGCATGTGAACGGAAAGGGGACGCGCAGTAAAGAAGCGAAGGGGAAATCGTCTCGGCCGGGCAGGATGAACCTAACCTTCCGAACGAGAACGAACCCCATCGCGTGTAAAAAACTTCCGCAACGCTTGTTCAACTACCCTCTTTCCATTCCTGGAAGAAAGCAGCTGGGGCGACATGCGGGAAGGTAAATCCGCAATATTCGACGCAGAGCGCACCCAAGCAATTGTGAAGGTGGCCCCCACTTCACGCAGTCTTGACAAAGCTGCTACAATAGCCTCATTTAAGGGTTTTGAGGCCATGCACATACCCTTCCTTGCTGCGGATGCTACAGTCGTGTTATCGACTTTAAAATGAACGTTATTACTCAGAAAAGCGGGAGGCAGAGCAAATATTGCGTTGCGGAACGCCAACGCTTCTAGAATGTTGATGTGCAACAAGGATTCAGCATCAGTCCATGAATTGCCTGCGACGATTACTTCCTTAGTAGTGTTGTCGATTGCAACCATGCCCCATCCTCGCAGTGAAGCATCAACAAAAACATCAAATGGGGTGCATGGAAGGATATTTTGTACTTTGAGCGGTTTTCCAACAGCAGCACGCCAAACTTTTAACTCCTTTTGAACGGAAGGAGGGATACTTACAAGAGAGGAAGCGCTTCTTTTCCCGGAGTTGAGGCTGTTAATGACTCGCCGCAAGAACTTAATCGCAAACCAAAACCGACCAAGTAGTACCCCTGATACGGCGCTTGCGTGCATGAGTCGGCCTCCAAAAGACTCCAACTCTCCGGCAGTTACTTTATCAAACTGCACGCTCTCTAACTTTGACAAGAGTCTTTTTGAAGGCGAAACTTCACCTTTTGTGTGGTCAAAACTTACCCCGATAAAATCATACACGGAGGCTGCATCCTCGCTGTCCTCCGGTTTCCAAGTCACACCGGCTCCCTGCGCCGTCTTGTCCAGACGGGCTGTTTCTGCCTTTACCGACCTTTCGCTCCCCGTTAGACGAATATTGTCTATCCAGGTATGGACAGTCACGTCTTGGGCCCTGTATTCCTCCTTGACATAGTCCGGGTGCCCTCCAATGGTTGATGTCAGGGTGTGCATAAGTTCTGGAGCACAACTGTGTCCCATAGGCAACCGGGTTAGTTCGAACCATCTGCCTTTATCGTCGGTGTATCGAAAATGCTTCCGCGAACCCTCAGGTATTTCTACCTGATAGAATCCACACCGTAAGTCCCTCAGGGATGCACACTCGTTCGATACTACATGTATGTACTTAGAAACATGTTCTAACGGCACCTGAGCTTTGTATGAAGCCCTCAAGTTTTCATTTGCTTCACGTGTCCATAATATAAACCTCTGTCTCAAGCCCGAGGGCTTCTCTTCCAACACCGTGAAAGGTACAGACATCAAGGTTCCTGGTCCCGTTGCAGGAGCAGCAATATCACACTTCACCAATTGTTCTGCATGAGCAGCACTGAATGAAGAACGGATACCTCTCATTGGTAACGATTGAGAAGACGGGGGATTAAAAGTTGCATTCCAAACGAGATCAAAACGTTCCCGTACGCATTTCCTCATTCTTAGCTTCAGCTTCTCAACCTGTAAAGGTTGCACCTTTGTAGCGTGCAGTGGAGCGTTTCTTTCTTCATCTGTTGCCGGGATTCTGGAACAATGGGCACGCCGGGTCAGAGTATGCTTGTTGTGTGAACTCATAAATATCGCGTCACTTCCCCAGTCTTCAGGGCACGCGCTAACGCAATTGGATCGCCTCCATATCTTATGGTCATTTCGGGAAGACCCGATGCCCCTTGATGTTTCGCTAAACGCGCTATAAGCCAATCTTGTAGAGGGACACCTTGAGACAACAGTTGGAAAAGATGTGAAAGAGCTCCTCGCTTGATACTGTGACCGGAGAACGGCCGCATTCGAGGATCCTTGTTCCAAAGCGCGTTTAGCTCGGCCGTGCTTACTTGGGTCAGACTTTGAAAACTGCCTAAGCTTCGGACAAGTGTCGCAATTACTCTGGTCAGGTCGCCTTTTATCACTGTCCAGCGTGACGGAGAAAAAGGGTTGGCCCGTTTTCCTTTCGGGGTTGTGCCCCAGTCCACAATCACCTCCTCTTCCTGGACCAGTAGAAACTGGGACGATCCCAGAGCTGCGACTTCTCCCCACCTGCTCGCCGACTTCCATGCTAATAGAGCCGCCAAACAGAGGGCTGGGTCCTGCTCTTGCGCCCACTTCAAGAGAACCTTCTTGTCCATCGGCAATGCCTGTCGAATGGGAATGTTTCCCCCAACGGCTCGGAGAGCCCTTGCTACATTCAAAATAGGGAGATTGTCGAGCCCCAAATACCCCAACATTGCTGATATTCCTTTCGCATAAGCCAACTGTGCTTGAGGGCTGACACGGGTTGCCATTACGAATAGCGCTGCTGAGTCGGCGTTCAGAGGTAATCCCTGGGCTGAAGTCCATCTTACCAACCTGTTCCACAGGTGGCGTCTTTGGGCTGTTGTGGATCGAGCCCACATAATTGAGACCAGATCTTGGAGCAGAATTTCTGCTTCGTTTGCAGTAACACCTTCTTCTCTGGTGTGAGCTCTCTTTCTCCCTATTCCTGCTGCCAGATTTTTGAGCACAGCCTTGGCAAAGGTATTCATTGTCTGTTTTCGAGGCTGTAGGTTGGAGTCTCCAAATTCTGTCGGCAATGCGTCGCGCTGCATTTTTCGCATTTGGTGTCCGAGTGTTGTAAGTTCTTTTCGTGAGCGAATCGGATTCTTGGCCGTGCAGATCTTCTGTTTGCCAAACTGAGGTATGAATATCGACGTGACTGGCGGGGGAGAAGGCAGAAAGAACGCCAGTCAATGATTTCTCTCTGCCCTGGCGTTTCCCTGTCCCTTGTATCCTTTTGCAGAAGCTGAAAAGAATTGCCGTTTTCCTTTTCCTTTCTTACCAATCGCAATCGCCGCTTTCGCTACTTCGTCTGACGAAGAGTTGGACAACTTCAATTTGTCCAGCAGTGCTCCCCGTGGGATACGGTCTCGTACATGATAATGATGTACGCGCAAATTGCGCAACAGGACGTTTCCCAACTCCAGCAAAGCCGTGGATTCCCAACCTGAAGTCATTGCACACCCAATTACCCAAAGCCGTAGTTGATCAAAGGCAGCTTCCAAATCCTTCCCCCCTTGCAGCCCAGTTAACCCACTTACATATTGTGCTTGCAAAGCAAACAACAACCCATCTGGGCCACGCGTTTCAAACATTTCTTTCCACTCATCTACACTCTTTACTGCAGCAGGATGAGACCACGTATGATCGGCACTTTTCATTTGGGCCTCTGATTCTTGATCGAAATCAACCTTTCTCACATGTTCTTGTTCCTGTTGCGATCGTAATCTCCTTTCCATCCCTGCCAGTCGTGCTTCCATAGTTTGCTGCAATAAATTCATTTCATGTTGGGCCGCCTCAGTCTGATGCACAGAGGCCTCGACTAATCTGTTGTACAACCAATTCGGGTCTGGTAGCAAAAACTCTTTTTCTGGGCCATCAAATGATGAAATCCCGTGCAAGTAGTTGAATGCTTCACTTAATCGCACACGGTACGGGGTCTCTCCCTCCGACACTCCCACTTTTGTTAACACTCCGGCATGCTTGGTCCACTCAGAGGCATCGTCTTTCCTCTTACAAGAGTATACCACTAGCTTGCCGACGAGCGCCTCTGCCTGATCCAGGAGCATACGTTCCGACATTTGTGTCGGGGCTGGTAAACCTTGACCAGCTGTTGCGGAGGGAGAAACTGCCCTGGCTCGTGCGGTGTGCATCTCACTCAGGGTATATGGAGCAAAGTTGGGCTCCGGACTCGACATAGAAAATATTCCAGCAAACTCGGTGCTAAACTCTTGTGTTTCCGATGTTACTTTTGTCTTTCCTTTTAGTGCGCTTCAAACCTCAATGCACCTTTGAGCGATAACTTCCTTGCCGGTGAGCAGTTTGTTCGAGAGCGTCTCGGCAGACGTCGGGATGTCGGTGCGGCTTAAGTACGCTAATAGAAGGACGACTTGTTGATCTGTGCTGACTCTTCACGCACGTCGTCTTCAGAGCCTCAGCAAATGTATGCCTTCCCCTGCTTTATCTTGGCAAGATGCAGGTTGAACGCTTCCAACGACCCTGTTAAACTGCGCCCAGATGCCAAATTGTCCTTCGCGATCGATAGCGATACGGTGGCCACAATTTTTGGAGGATGGGCAAGAAGAACAGGACGTGTTGTGTGTAAACGGGGAGGGGGAACCTGTGAAGGTATGCTTGCAATATCGGAATTCCCTCAGTTAAACTACGATGAACTTGAATGTTAGTCTATGAAGTCCCTCCACACCAACGTGTAACATTGCCTGGACTTCTCCGGCAGAGCGCTGTCGCTGCTTTCGCCTTCAGAGCTTTCGGGACTGGAGTCGCTGACTCCTTCTTTCTTCACCTTCGGCATTTTGTGGTCTTGTTTCCTTTAATCCTGTTGGTGTTGCTATGAAAATGTCTCCAGGGACAAAAAAAAACTTTTTGTCCCTGTTTTAAGAGAGTCCGAACTTGATGCCACCGCAAAGGAGTGCCACATTACTTGGAAACTGCAGGATACTCGAACCGCGGTTACGAAGTACGACTTTCTTCGAGGAGAATGGGATCACGGACGAAAAGTGGTCCGAATATCGAAAAGAAACAGAGAACGCTTAGATGCCCAGAAAGTATGTTCTACTTTGACAGCCTCCGAAGGAGTCCCTCGGTGGAAGGTTGCTTCATGCATCTGCTGTCGCAGGTGTCTTCCTGGGGGGGTTTTGGTTCAGCCTCAAGTTTCTACGGAGAGTAGTCAATTCTCTCAACCCTACCCGTCCTGCATCATATGTTTGTGGACGCGAGTATGAAAGGGTGGGGCGGTGTGATCGTTAATCGGAGTACGAACGAAGTCACCGTTCATGGCCAAGAGTGGCAACCCTTCTTTCAAACCTGCCACATAAACGAACTGGAGGCCCGTGCTCTTTTCTATATGACACAGCTGCTCCCCCCAGGGTTTTTGAATTTTAAAAGTTTGGAACAAACTCTGCAGTAATTTTTGATGACGTTGAGCAATTTTTTTTTTTTCCAACATTTTTTTTTGGGCATCGGCTCCGTGGGAGTGTTTTAAAAAGACTCTCTAAAAAATTTGAGAAAAGTACCTTAGGGGCCTAGGAACAAATTTAAATGACCTTAGGGGCCTAATCGGGGACCTTTAGGTCCTCAAAATGATTTAAAAATTTGTTTTTCCCGGGGGAAAAATACGAACATGCTCAAAAATCGCTAAGTACAATGCCTGCACAAAATACTGGGCAAAATTTGTCAACAATTTGAAAAAATGCATTTTGGGACCTTTAGGTCCTCAAAATGTTTTAAAATTTGTTGTCCATTGGGAATTGTGCCGAAAATGTACTTGTCAAAAAATTTCGAAAAAAATTTCGAAAAAAATTTCGAAAAAAATTTCGAAAAAAATTTCGAAAAAAATTTCGAAAAAGATTTCGAAAAAACACAGAACCAACAACAGGGCATGACATCGGGCAAACCCGGGGGGTGAGGAGGCGGGGGTGAAGCAGGACGCGAACATTAGGCTCGAAGAACGGCCACAGTCACAGAATGTGAAAACAGGAGGGTTCACCTGTATAGAGTGCAATTCTCTAAAATCCTTCAGGAACCGAAAATGCAGCCACGAAACAACCCCGCAACTAGCACCCAACACAACAGGGTGCCCGAAAAACATCCAGAAAGTTCGAAAACTTGCTCCAGGTCGGTGCAGGTTGAAGAACCGGCCGGTAGAAGAATAATGTCCCACAGAGCAGACAAAGAGACAGTCCCTGAGTTCCTGGTGTGTTTGCCTGTCGAGTGCTATTCCTCTGAAACCTCGGATCTCTAAGTGAACTTGCACTCTCAAATCTCATATGGATCAGGCATTAACAAAACGGAATAGGGTGGGATGGCTTCCGTTCACCCTTGTGGAGCCTTGGGGGAAGTTCATCGGCTTTCTGCACTTTGAACGCAAATTCACTTTGCCTGCATGATATGACCCCCATATGACCCCTATATCATGCAGGGTCAAAACCTTGTGTCTTTTTGAAAATGGCAAAAGAAAAATTTTGCTGATTTATCGGGGGAATCAACGACCCGAATATGGCCGCACTGGTGTGACTTTCCAAGCATACACCATGATCCAGGGGTAGTGGTTGTGGTGGGTGAAACGTAAAGCGTTCAAAGAAGAACATTTGAATATGTCTCTTGCACCTTCACCCGAGCTGCCACGTACTGGGTCGGAGGAGGAGACTGAGCGTGCACGTTCTGTAGCTCCTTCGGCTACTGCAGGACAAGCTGGGGTTCCTGCCCCCCAGCAGATGTCGGCTCGGCAGATGGAGGATCAGTGTCGTACTCTGGTAGGCAAAGTTATTGTGTATCATGCAGGGTCAAAACCTTGTGTCTTTTTAAAACGCTCCCACGGGGCCGATGGACCCCAAAAAAAAATTTTGGCAAAAAAAAAAATTGCTCAACTTCCACAAAAATTACTGCAGAGTTTGTTCCAAACTTTTAAAATTCAAAAAACCCAAATTTTTTCCGGAAATTTTTTTTTTGCCATTTTCAGAAAGACACAAGGTTTTGACCCTGCATGGTATACCTTGCGCCCAGTTGGCAGCACCGCAGCATACCGCCTTCATGCGGGGAAGTTAGAACAAGATGGGGACCAGTATGCAGTCCGAGCATCAGTCGCTCACAATGACCTCCACGGGGTTATGCCTCATGAGGGACCAGAGGTACTCTACCCCCTTCCGGCACCTGGGTACACATACACTCGTATCATGGATGCAACTGTGCACCAGACGGAACAGGCGGTGGCAGTGATTGCTGCCCTCAAAAAGGAAAACGACGAGAAGGCTCAGCAGCTCATCATGCTCCAGCGCCAAATGGCAGAGCTAATGACGAAGGTTGGGAGCACAGACACAGCAGCTCGACCAGCAGGACCGACAGAAAGCAACCAAGAAGTGGACAGCAGCACCATTTCGTTCCCAGCTGATGCAAAGGACGTCCAGGAGTGGGTCCCGCACATTGATGGCAACCCCGAGCAGTTGGTCTACGTTGAGTGTGCTTGTAGTCCAAGTGGTCAGCCTGTTGAAGGGGAGCTGTGATTTCAACAAGAGGCAAATGGCCGCTGTCAGGTCGCCCTTGGCGGCGGTCCCGATACCGTCTCATGAGACCTTATCGATACCTTTTTTGCCCATTTCTGGGTTGCGCCCTTATCTCGACCTTTTTGGCCCGTCTTTGGGTTGCGCCCTTATCTCGACCTTTTTGAGATGCGCCCTTATCTCTACCTTTTTGAGCTGCGCCCTTATCTCTACCTTTTTGGCCCGTTTTTGGCTTGTTCCCTTATCTCGACCTTTTTTGGGGGTTGTTCCCTTATCTCGACCTTTTTTGGGGGTTGCGCCCTTATCTCGACCTTTTTTGGGGGTTGCGCCCTTATCTCTACCTTTTTTGGGGTTGTGACCAAATTTTCCCGAAAATATTTTCAGGCCAAAAAAAAAAATCCGAAAATTTTCCAAAAAAAATTTGGCCAAAAAAAAAAATCCGAAAAAATTCCGAAAAATTTTTGGGCCAAAAAAAAAAATCCGAAAAATTTCCGAAATTTTTTTGGACCAAAAAAAAAAATCCGAAAATTTTCCGAAATTTTTTTGGGCCAAAAAAAATATCCGAAACCACCCAATCCAACTATGTACCATGCAGGGGCACCGTTCCCGATGGCGTCATACTCTGACGCCATCGGTACCTTTTTTGATTCATTTCACCTGTATGACGCCATCGGTACCTTTTTTGATTCATTCATTCTCCGTACGCCATCAGTACCTTTTTTGATTCACATATTCTCGTACGCCATCGGTACCTTTTTTGGACCTTTTGAATCATGACGCCATCAGTACCTTTTTTGATTCATTTCACCTGTATGACGCCATCAGTACCTTTTTTCGACATAGGGGGGGTCATATCATGCAGGGTCAAAACCTTGTGTCTTTTTAAAACGCTCCTGCGGGGCCGATGGAGCCCTAAAAATTTTTTTTGAAAAAAAAAATTTTGCTCAACTTCCTCGAAAATTACTGCAGAGTTTGTTCCAAACTTTTAAAATTCAAAAACCCCATTTTTTTTCCGGAAAATTTTTTTTGGCCATTTCCAAAAAGACACAAGGTTTTGACCCTGCATGATATGGAGGTCATATGGGGGTCATATAGCATCATGCGACGTTATCGGGACCGCCGCCTGCTGGATGTTGCCTGCCATAATGTATATTCTTCCTTTTTACTGTTGAGTTTGAGAGTTCATGAACACACATCTTGTCTTTCACTGGTGGTCTTGCACTGGTGATTGTCAGGCCTGTGGTACTCAAAACCTGAAGGGAAAGGATGAACATTGTAGAGGGAACAAAAAAAGTTGAAATGAATGGAAAGGATTGAACTGTAGAACAGGAAATGAAAAAGAATGAACTGAACAAGTGACTGACTTCAGAAACTGTCTCCTGAAAGGCTGCCGCGTTTTTTTTACCAAATAGAGAATTTTGGCATGCCCCAGTGCAAAAAACTCGGGAATTTTCCGAGATTTTTTTTCAAAAATTTCAGAAAATTTATCAGAAATTTTTTTGAAAAATTTTTCTTGAATTTTTTCCTGAAAAATTTTAGAACCAAAACTTTGAACCCAAATCTCTTCCCTTTTTCGAACCAAGTTTTTCAGACCTTTACTCTGCGGGATAGAGATTCAAAAGTTTGCCCAAGATTTTAGCGATCTTTACCCCGCGGAGTCAAGGTCGGCGGAGTCAAGATAGGCGGAGTCAAGGTCGGCGGAGTCAAGGTCCGATGTGAAGGGTCACAATCGTGACTGTGACTAAAGATTTTCATAGTGAAAATGTGAAGGGTCACAATCGCAACTGTGACTAAAGAATTTTCCTGGTAAAATGCCTTGTGCGACTGTGACTAAAGGTTTTTCCAAGGTAAAGCAAAACTTTGCATTGCGACTGTGACTAAAGATTTTCATAGTGAAATTGTTCAGGGCCACAATCGAGACTGTGACTAAAGATTTTCTTAGTGAAAATGTGAAGGGTCACAATCGCGACTGTGACTAAAGAATTTTCCTGGTAAAATGCCTTGTGCGACTGTGACTAAAGGTTTTTCCAAGGTAAAGCAAAATTTTGCATTGCGACTGTGACTAAAGATTTTCATAGTGAAAATGTTAAGGGCCACAATCGCGACTGTGACTAAAGATTTTCATAGTGAAAATGTGAAGGGTCACAATCGCGACTGTGACTAAAGAATTTTCCTGGTAAAATGCCTTGTGCGACTGTGACTAAAGGTTTTTCCAAGGTAAAGCAAAATTTTGCATTGCGACTGTGACTAAAGATTTTCATAGTGAAAATGTTAAAGGTCACAATCGCGTCTGTGACTAAAGATTTTCATAGTGAAAATGCCATGACTCACAATCGCGACTGTGACTAAAGAATTTTCCTGGTAAAATGCCTTGTGCGACTGTGACTAAAGACCTGCCTGAGGCCACACTTGCCAACACAGGTCAAACTGGATTTCTGTCTTGATCTTCCCTTGGGAAGAGACACAGGCTAAACCAGGTTTCTGTCTTGAGGCCCTTTCTTTCTTTCTTTCTTTTGCGACCCTTACGCAACCCTAACCGAAGTTTTTTGTAATGAAAATGGCTTGCGACTCTAACCGAAGTTTTTTGTAATGAAAATGGCTTGCGACTCTAACCGAAGTTTTTTGTAATGAAAATGGCTTGCGACTCTAACCGAAGTTTTTTGTAATGAAAATGGCTTGCGACTCTAACCGAAGTTTTTCTCAATGGAAATGGCTTGCGACTCTAACCGAAGTTTTTCTCAATGAAAATGGCTTGCGACTCTAACCGAAGTTTTTTGTAATGGAAATGCTCTACGCGACTCTAACCGAAGTTTTTCTCAATGAAAATGGCTTGCGACTCTAACCGAAGTTTTTTGTAATGGAAATGCCTTGTGCGACTCTAACCAAAGAGCTGCCTGTAAATGGGAAGCAGGATTCAAGTGCATTGTTGGTGGTGAGGTTGAGCAAATGGAAGCTGCAAACCTTCCTTTGGGAGGTCCTGGGGGGCAGGTCTCTACCCCGGCGAATCTTTACTCCGCCGGGGTAGAGATCGGTGAAGATCGGCGGAGTCAAGGTCGGCGGAGTCAAGGTCGGCGGAGTAAAGGTCCGGCGGAGTAAAGGTCGACAGAGTAAAGGTCCACCCAAGGCAAATTGATTTTTGACCCAAAAATTTGGGTTCAAAATTTTGGGTCAAAATTTTGGGTCAAAATTTTGGGTCAAAATTTTGGGTCAAAAATTTTGGGTCAAAAATTTTGGGTCAAAAATTTTGGGTCAAAAATTTGGGTCAAAAATTTTGGGTCAAAATTTGGGTCAAAAATTTTGGGTCAAAAATTTGGGTCAAAATTTGGGTCAAAAATTTTGGGTTCAAAATTTGGGTCAAAAGTTTGGGTCAAAAAATTTGGGTCAAAATTTGGGTTCAAAAAATTTTTTTCGGGCTGAAATTTTTGGGTCTAAAATTTGGACTACAGGGTCAAAAATTTGGGTCCAAACCCCAAGTTTGACCCACAAAAATTTTTGATCGAAATGATCCAACTGAAATTTTTTGCACCTCTGTGACCCAAACTTTTGGACCAAGGTTTTGAACACGAGATTGGGGACCCAGATTTCAGTATCTTTGCCTCAAATGATCCCAATCCAAACTTTTGCCCAAATCTTGAGTCCAAAACCCAAGTTTTGACCCAAATCTTTGATCGAAATGATCCAACTGAACATTTTTTGCACCATTTTCGGGTCTGTGACCCAAGATTTGGACCAAATTTTTGAACACCAGATTTGGGGACCCAAATTTCGGTATCTTTGCCTCAAATGATCCCAATCCAAACTTTTGCCCAAATCTTGAGTCCAAAACCCAATTTGAACCAAATTTTTGATCCAGATGCTTCAGCTGAAAATTTTTGACCAAAAATTTCGACCCAAAAATCTGACCCAAAATTTTCAACCCAAAATTTTGACCAAAAATTTCGACCCAAAATTTTGACCCAAAATTTTGGTGACCTTTACCCTGCGGAGTAAAGGTTGGCGGAGTCAAGGTCGGCGGAGTCAAGATCGGCGGAGTCAAGGTCGGCGGAGTCAAGGTCGGCGGAGTCAAGGTCCGACGGAGTAAAGGTCGACGGAGTAAAGATCCACCCAAGGCAAAACACTAAAAATGCCGGAGTAAAGATTCGCCGGGGTAGAGACCTGCCTCCTGGGGCAATAATTGAGATTGATGAGTTCTCAATTGGGGGTAGAGTGGTGAAGGACAAGTTGGATGCGTTTTGTGGGTATTGTTGTCAGGGGCACCCCCTACTTCTTAATTCGTGAGCTACCCCGGAAGGTGCAAAAACTTGTCAACCCTGATGACACTGTAGCAAGGCGGGTCTACACCTTGTCTGAGCTACACCTTGTCGGACAAGGTGTAGTTGGACGCTCCCGGACAAGGTGTAGTTGGCCCAATCCAAAATAGCTAGGGCCCACCTACCATGCAGGGTCAAAACCTTGTGTCTTTTTAAAACGCTCCTGCGGGGCCGATGGAGCCCAAAAAAAAAAGTTGGAAAAAAAAAAATTTGCTTAACTTCATCAAAAATTACTGCAGAGTTTGTTCCAAACTTTTAAAATTCAAAAAACCCAATTTTTTTCCGGAATTTTTTTTTTTTGCCATTTTCAAAAAGACACAAGGTTCTGACCCTGCATGGGAATTCGTCTACGTGCCGTTGTGCAGGAAACGTGAGCGGAATAACACGAGGAATAAACCGGAGCCAATGCCGGGAACACGAGAGGAAACGAAGGATTGTGAGAACTAAACTAACGAGGGGGGCATCGCGGTGCTTGCATGTTTTGCAGCAAGCCGCCAGGGGGAAGGGTGGGCGGGCAAAAAGAAGATGTCCAACCCACTGCCACCACCACCCAAACCTGGGCTCATGGTGAGTTAGGGATCCAACTCTGCTTGCAGAATTCCCTTAGTAAACTTAGAGAATTCGTCTATGCGCCGTTGTGCAGGAAACGTGAGCGGAATAACACGAGGAATAAACCGGAGCCAATGCCGGGAACACGAGAGGAAACGAAGGATTGTGAGAACTAAACTAACGAGGGGGGCATCGCGGTGCTTGCATGTTTTGCAGCAAGCCGCCAGCCACCACCCCTTTGCCAGTAAAAAACTGCCCCACCGCGTGTGCAACCTTCTGAATCAACTCAGGGGTTGCCAGCGACGAGGGTTCAACACGTGATGGGAGGTCCGCCGGATTATCTCCGGATTTGACCCACTGCATTGTCCACGTACACCCCATCCTTTCCAGGATGTTTAACACGCGCATCACTGCGCCGTTGAGCACCTGATTCTGGACGCACATCCGCTTCCTTGTCACACCCATCACTGTCGTGTTGTCGACAAGAATCTCCAGGTGTGTATTCTGGTACTTTGGTGGCAGCCGTGCCAGGGTTTCACCCAGCGCTGTTGCCTCCAGAATGTTGATGTGCCTTCCAGACTCTTCCAGGTTCCACTTATCATGCAGGGTCAAAACCTTGTGTCTTTTTGAAAATGGCAAAAAGTCGCAAAATAATTCGATCGAGCAAAATAGTGAAGGTTTTGGGTGTCCCCCTGGGCACAGAGGGACCCGTTGACAACCGCAGGGCCAACGCCACGGTCGAGGCCGCGGCCAGACTTGAGGCGGCGCCGCTCATGCATCGCACGAAGTTCCGCATAATGCAGACGATCGCAGCCTCCGCGTATTACGGGGCGGCCTACTGCACGAATACAACAGGTGGCTTCGTCAACAGCTCAACGCTCCGAACGGCACTCTCCGCTTGCGTGATCCCTCGATCTAACCGGGCGAAGAGCCCTCTTGCGGTTCTCTCCCTGGTTGCTAAAGCACACCTGTGTGATCCGGCATGCGCCTCAGGTTTCAGCTTATTCCGCACGTTCGTGAAACAATACGGGAAAGAGAGGTTTCGGGTGAGGATGGACGCTCTCCTTCGCGTGGGAGCCGACTCGTCTATCAAGGGTCCCGTAGGTCTTATGGCTAATCTTCTGCGGGAGATAAGATTCCTACGGGCCACGCAGCACAGCTTCCAGTCCCTGTCTTTCGACGGGACTCCCGTGTCGCTACTCGGTAAAGAAGCCCCACACCTCTTTCGTGAGGGCCTGCGTCTGCGCGCGTGGCGTTACTTGACCACACAGAGACAAGGATTTGACGGAATCGAAGGAGGGGTGGACGTACGTGCCATGAATCGGCTTTGGCTGAACCGCGCGACGGACCACAAATTGAGTTCCGCGATCAGTCGATGTATTGGGGGAGCGGTGTACTCACGGGAATGGTGCCGCAGGAAGTGGGGTTCGGGGAGCGGCGACTGCGAGTTCTGCGACAGCGGTGCGACGGGGACCCTGTGGCATTACTACTGGCAATGTCCGGGCCCAGGTTGTAGATGGAACGAGCTGCGATCCCGGTTTTGCATTGCTGAGGCGATGGTCCGGGACATGCCCCAGTGCTTGTGCATTAGAGGGATACCCCCCTACGGGACCCCTCCTGACCTCCTGGAGAAGATCCAGAGGCTGATCGGTACGATCTCAATCGAGATGGCGCAGGCGCAGCGGAGCCTTGCGGCAACACGCCCTTGGGAACTCGCCTCAGGTGCGTCGACGAAATACGACGTACACTTAGCAACGGACAGTCGTAAGTTGCTAACGACCAACATCGGAACCCGCTTCGCAGCGACGTTGGTCTTCTGGCTGCGGAGTCTATCATGGGTCAGCTCCAACCCTCTCCCGACGACAGGCGTGGAACTCGCGCTTGATTTTGAGGCATTTACGCGTTCGAAGCTCCCAGGGAGAACCTTCGCCGAGAAGGGGCTGCAAATTGGGTACCTTATGCGAGCTATCAACGACCTGTGCTGCGCCGACTCAGGAGTCGCCTCCTTCCCTGGGAAGTGGCGGCAGGGGGTCTGTTCCCTCCGCTGTTTTGGTGCGCCGGCTATGCCGGGTTGTACCCACCGCCCACGCTTTGCGGCTGGACGGAAGACCGAGTGGATGTTGGGCAAGCTGGAAACAATTTGCGCCCGTAACAGCTGGAACGATGCCGTGCCTGAATATCCGCACGACGTACCCTATGTTCAGTGGAAGTTGAGATTCTCTGTCAAGATGCTAGCCGCCGCCATAGGGCGGGCTATTGCCAAAAGGAGGAGAGCCCGCGAAACAACGTGCCAACACACGCCTGCCAGGCGGTCTCGTCCGCCAGTCAGAACGCCCCCGGCTGCGCCACCATCGGTGCAACAATCATCTTTGACAGGGCCACGGCTCGCTCCGCGCCCACGGCGCAACGACTTGCGCCCGCCGTAGTAGTACGGGATAGTAGTGGGGCGACCGGATACTCCTCGGAGAGATGGTCCCTGCACTCTAACTCGTCTCTCTCTCTCTCTCCTCTTCTGCCGCTCTCCCACAGACAAGTCGAGGAGTCGCCCGCTCGCGGCTGGGAACGGATCTACCTGGAAAACAGTAGAAAGTGTGTTCTATGCCCGTCCCTGTCGGGCTCCTGGAGCGCTCCGGGGCTGAGCCCCGGGCACCGACCAGCCCCGGGGCTCCCTGCTCCGAGAGCCACGGACAACAGGCCCAAGTGTCGAGGCATGGGCGTCGGGCCCTACGGTGGCGGTGGTCGCCTGTTGCTGATGGGCGACAATGGGCCTATGGGGTGCCCCTAAACATCATGGCGTCCGTGCTGGCGGAGAACAAAGCGGCGGCGTGTGTCCTCGACGACCCGCTCAATGAAAGAGCGTGAGTAGGATGATGGCTGGAGTCGCCGGATCCACGGCGGGCGAAGCCGCCGGGCGTGAAGGAGTTCAGGACGATCTTCGATGCCGTCCATGACCACGGCGCTGCTCCGCAGATTCTGGGCGAGTTTCTGGCGCTGCTTAGAACCTCGAGTATGCGGGCGTCCAGGGCGCACAAGGTTCTTGACGTATGAGGCCATAAATTTGGTGCCTCCGCTCGCGCCCCGACTGCTTGGCACAGATCGGAGCGCGAGCGGCCAGACGAGTCCTGGTCAAGACCGCGGCACTCCAACGTCTACAACTTCGAAGCCATCTAAACTTTACACAGGTGCAGGTGTGACACCCGCAAAATGGACTGCACAGTTCACCCGGTGCTGGAGCACACCGTGTGATTGTGACCTCAGAAATCCCACAAAAAAGCCCTGTAGGTGACACCCAACACACCTTTTCTCCAACCAGCGTTTCTGACCCCCGAAACGCAGAAGCACGTTTACCAGAAAAGAGAGAGACCGAGACCGGGTGATTTTCAACCCAAAAAGGCAGGAATCCTTGTGGCTTACCACAGGATGCGTTCAATGACCGCAACATTGCGGTCATTGACCGCAATGTTGCGGTCATTGACCGCAAGGGTGCGGTCAATGACCGCAAGGGTGCGGTCATTGACCGCAAGGTATGCGGTCAATGACCGCATAACTTTCTCAGCTGACCGGTCAAAAACTGACCGGTCAAACATGCGGTCATGACCATGACCGGTCCACCGTGTACAGTGCAGTTGCCTTGGAGGCTGGGTGGTCAAATTCTCTAAGGTGAAATGGTCAAGATTCCCTGCCAAAAGTGGGCCCACAAAAAATTTCCAAAGTGTGGTATTTGGGGTATTTGGGGCAAATTTTTTTTTTCTGACCGCCCACTGTGGTGACCACCTTAGAGTGTGACAGGTAGCGTCTCCCCCCTCCACAGTGAAAATAGCCTGGGGGGGGGGGTCAGCCGGCTGATGGATGGATGGATGGTTCTTAACAAGATGCCTGGGGGGGGTACCCACCCACCCCTCGTTGCCGTCCGGCTGACAACAATGCCGAGTTTAGGGGCCTTAGCATCAGCACTGGGGGGGGGGTGATACTCTTTCCACCCCCGGCCGAGGGTTTCCACCCCCGGAACCTCCTTCCACAAAAAATCCCACTGCGCGGGGCCACTCCCCTCACTGGGACAACAGGGCAAAACCTTGAGTATGTCACCCCCCCCTCTCAGGCCTTGGGGGGTGACACTCAAGGGGTTTTTGGGGGGTGACATGTTCACGGGGGGGCCCCCAATTCACCAAAAGTTGATCGATCGTAATCAACGCGTAATCGAGTGTAATCGAGCTGAAGTCGCTTTCAAGGGGGGTTAGCAATGTAGGCAAAAAAACGAATCCTGGAGCAAAAAAACAGCAAAAAAACAAAAAAAACAAAAAAACAAAAAAACGCAAAAAAACAAAAAAACAAGGCCCTCCTGGTGAACCCAAATACTCGTGCACACGCCCGGACGAACCTTGCTACACCGCACCTAGGCCACCAAAAAATGCCCAGCTTTTCACATTCTGCCTGCCAAGACCATTCAGCTACTGCTCAACAAACTGATAGTTCTGCAGACTGCTTCAAAAGCTTCTGATAAGTACTCGAAATGCCACCTCACCAGACCGCTGGCCTGCGTGTGGAAGACCCTGGCTCACCCGAGCCAGCAAGAGTGCACCAGCAGACCACCAGGGCAAAAAAACACAAACCTCCAGAGCAAAAAAACAGCAAAAAAACAAAAAAAACAAAAAAACAAAAAACGCAAAAAAACAAAAAAACAAGGCCCTCCTGGTGAACCCAAATACTCGTGCACACGCCCGGACGAACCTTGCTACACCGCACCTAGGCCACCAAAAAATGCCCAGCTTTTCACATTCTGCCTGCCAAGACCATTCAGCTACTGCTCAACAAACTGATAGTTCTGCAGACTGCTTCAAAAGCTTCTGATAAGTACTCGAAATGCCACCTCACCAGACCGCTGGCCTGCGTGTGGAAGACCCTGGCTCACCCGAGCCAGCAAGAGTGCACCAGCAGACCACCAGGGCAAAAAAACACAAACCTCCAGAGCAAAAAAACAGCAAAAAAACAAAAAACCAAAAAACAGGTAGGGTGCCAACATTGGGGGGTAGGTGCATTGGCTCAGTTTTACTTGCCTTGCCGCAGTATTAGGATGTCTGACCTCGCACGCAGGAGCGCTCAAGCATGTGTTCGTACGGAAAGCGGAGCAGGGGTGGTTATACATTGGTGCCGAGGTTTCGACTGAGCCAACCTCCTGCGGTTTGTACTGGTACAATGTATACAACGACTATTTGCACCAGGAAAGGAACCCACTAACACACTTCAAAAAAGCGAACAGTCTAAAAGAAAGCGTTGCTGGCGAGAAGCAGCGAACAAGAAGGGGCGGTCGATAGGCTGCAGGCCCCGTTATCCCTGCAGCGTTCTGTAGCAAATCCTTTGCATTGTCCTGCGGTCCCTCGGTCTTTCGGCCAAGAACCGTCTGTAAAATGCGGCAGGCCTCGCGAGTGTTGTTTTGCCTGTCAATGGCTTGGTGGAACGTGCACGCTTGGATGGGCTCCAGCAAAGACTCTGGGACTGGAAGCGGCACAAAAGGTGCACCCGGAGGCACCCCTTCCGCAAGCTTCTTCTCTCCCCCATCTTCGGACAGTTCAGGAAATGGCCCATTTTCAGTCACTCCACGCGAATGGCCGGTATCCGAGGGGAAGTGCGTCAACGCCAAGTCCGAATCGCCGTGCTTTTCGGAAAAGACAGGGATCCCGATCCAGAACTGCACAGACTACGTCACTGATTGGCAGCAACAAGTCATTGGATGGGCGTACGGTTTCGAAGGGTCAACATGCCGTGTATACTTGTCCAGTTCCCCTGTTTCCCACCCCGCAGGCTGGGATGTAGAAGACAACTGCGAATCCTCCGTGGGCGTCAGCGGCGACAACACGACTATGTGGAAATGCTTCCAGACAACTTACTGGTGTATGCGATCCAAGCACCGTAGGGAGTGCACTATACCAACGTTTCCCACATCGAGCCCAGCAACAGACAGCCCTCCCACGCAGTTTCCCCCCACAGCAACGCCAACGACCTCACCTCCCACACAAGGACCTGGTACTCACACATCGATGCCTGACGTGTCATCACCTGATCCCGACCGAACGTCAGCATCTCCCGCCGTCACTGAAACGCCCTTGTCAACACCGCCTGCAGGGTCTCCATTTGCCGCGTCAATCTCACCGACCCTATTGCCAACGACTACGCCGCAGCAGTTCGTCGACTCGTGCAAGTGTATTCAACCGGACTGGGGCTGCAGGCACGACCACTTCTTTTGCGCGAATCGACAGGTCGATTGGTCAGGAGGAGGGAGGCACTGCGCCGCCGTCCAGGCACCCGGACAGAGGTGTCAGACGAGTTGGCTGAAATGTCCTGGCGAAGTTCCATTCCAAGGTGATCCCCATGGGTCAGCAGGAACGCGGTGCAAGTGCCAAACCTTCGTGGACGGCGCGCACAAGGGGGATTTGGTACTGTGTGTCACCAGTGGTCACGAGCACGGAAACCAGTGCGGACTGCCGAATGTGAATGGAACGTGCTCGGAGGGTGCGGAGAAGTGCTCCTTGCGAAACTCCATCCGAATCCTAGTGGAAGGCAGCTCTCATCCGACCGAAATGGCCCCCTTCCTCGCAACCGCCAGCAATGTGACTGCAGATGAGATTACTATCTACTCCGTGTGTCCCGTGACAACATGCCCTGGCAGCACGTGTCCCTGCACTCGCAAGAAACGAATGCGGAATTGCTCGGTGCCCCCCATGCAGCAGACTCGTCAGTTCCAACTCCTTGAAGACACAAGCGTCTACGTATGCAACGTTTCATCTCGATAACGTTGTCGTGCCGAGAAACCGATTTCTCGAATTGCAGACACGCGAGTGGCGGCCAAGGGCGTGAAAGAGCGCACGGGCAAAACACTATTTTTCTTGCGGAAAAAGACGCTAAACCGCCCCTAATTTGCAGATAACGTTATCTTCCGGAAAAGAAGGGTTACGCGAAAGTTTTTTTTTTTTTTTGCACTTTTTTTGCACTAGGTTACAGCGAAGGTAACAGGAAGTTTTTGGGCTTTCAATCTACGAATGTCGTCCGCGCTATGACGGCAGGAACGCAAACAGACGCAGCATGCTGTGTGGCTCGGTTCGATCGCTTAGCTTCGTTTGATGAAGAAATGGTCAGAGATGTTTCGTGACCAAGCTAGGAAGCCTCTGAAGGTCTTAGCTTTATATTGGCAAGCGTTGACTCAACGCCATCCGAGTTCTTGTTGGAACTTGCATTGACTCTCCTCCCTACAACTGTTGCACAGTGCGTTGCTCAGGGTGTCGAAGGCCTGACAAACCTCCGATTGTGGTGGTGGTGATGATCTTAGCGGCAACCTCCTTTGCACAACCGACAGAAAGAAAGTGAAAGCGCGAAGAGTCCGATATTCCTCTGTCCCGAAATCTTTCACCCTGGTACGCCGCAACTCCATGGCACGGCATGACAAGGGTTTGAATCTTCTTCGGCACAAGTAGTGCAATCAAGTGGTCGAGTTTGGTTCGCCTTTTCATTATTTTTGCTAGTACACGGAAGTCTTGAGGGCAGAACGTGGCCAGTCAAAACAAGCCAAAGGACGAAGTTCTAAGTGTAGCCTACGAACCAAAACGGGTGCAAAAAACAGGCTGCAAAAGTGCAAAATAACGTAAATAGGATCTTGGATTTTGCCCAAAAGAGCGTAAATAGGGCCACACATGAACCGACGGAGACCCCCAAAACCTTTTCCAACCTTTCCAACCCTTCAAGCTAGACCATTATACAACGACCCCCCAGTCGCATATAATTTGCACCCCGCTTTCTAATTTATGGATTTCTACTTTATGGATTCACCAAAAGCGCCTAACATAAATTAATTCGTCCATAAATTACAAATCCATAAATTAGCTGACCACAAATTATAGGACACCAAAGCAACAAGTCACTGGCCATGCTATGGACAGGAAAGGGCTCGGCGGAACAGGGCGGTAGTGGAACGAGAAGAACACACTACGACCGGTCAGTTCAATAACTATTGTCCAATCTGCTTTGAAGCCGTAAGTAAGCCCTGCCCACAGTCCATCGATTGCAAGCTGGGACCGGTTAGAGCAACTTGGTTTGGCAAGACAGTTCGTCTTCTACAAGGCGAAATGAGTGTAAGATTTCGTATAAGAACCTCCCTACTTTTAACAAGAACATCCTCCTTTATCGGAAACAAGCATTTTCCCCTGCCACGCGACTTTTCCGCACTCTTGTTGCGCACTGGAGGGCTACTTTTCTTACACTGGAGCTACTTTTCTTACACTGGAGCCTACTTTTCTTACACTGGAGCCTACTTTTCTTACACTGGAGCCATTTCAGGGTTTCCTATGTAAAGCCAAGGGGGAACACAGGATCTAAAGGAGATTTCAATGGAAGATTGACGGGCACAGCGCCAGAATGAAAGCAAATAACGAAAATGTGTGGCACGGAGGGCGTGGAGACACAGGGAAGAAGTGATGCAAGGCAAAAGCAGCAAAAGCAGAATGAAATGTTCTCAGCGCAGCGCGAACTTAGTCGGAGTCAGAGCTTTGTGGTTCATTGTCGGAATCTCCAACAGGCAAGTGGATGTTCATGTCCCGAGTTGGAACTTGTGGAGCACCGAAGGAAACACTTGACTGCCTTGCGACAGTGATGTTGTAAACAACACTGCCTTCCCCTCTCCTGTGTGAGTGCGCAACTCGAGTGCGGTAAAGTCGCGTGGTGCGGTGGAAAAGCCATCTCATTCACTCGAGAAAGTAGTTTTCTTTCACTCGTAGTTTTCCAGTGTGCCACTCGTGGCCTACGGCCACTCGTGGCACACTGGAAAACTACTCGTGAAAGAAAACTACTTTTCCACCTGCCACGCGACTTTTCCGCACGCTCGTTGCGCACTGGAGGGCTACTTTTCTCGCACAGTAGCAACTTTTCTCGCACAGTAGCCATTTTGTGATTTCCATGCAAACAAGGGAGAAAGCAAGGGTGAAAGCAGGTTGTAAAGTAGACATCCATTGAAATCTGACGGGCACAGCCCCGGATTGAAAGCAAATAACGAAAATGTGTGCCAGTAGGGCAGGCATTGAAAATGATGGGCGCGGCAACGAAGCGAAAGCAGAAAGGCAAGGTGTGATATGTGCTCAGAGAGCAGCGAACTTAGTCGGAGTCAGAGCCCGGGGCCTCGGAATCCGCATCGCTAGCAGGCAAATGAACCTTCATGTCCTGAGTTGGCATTTGTGGGGCCCCGAAGGAAACATTTGACTGCCTTCCGACAGTGATGTTGTAAACAACGCTTGGTTGGGCCATCACCGGTACTTGGCATGCGTAGCGGGCTTCATGGCATCAGCGACAGCTTCGGTACCAACCCTACCCTCCCTGCGTTCGTGCGTAACTCGCGTGCGGAAAAGTCGCGTGGTGCGGTGGAAAAGCCATCTCATTCACTCGAGAACGTAGTTTTCTTTCACTCATAGTTTTCCAGAGTGCCACTCGTGGCCTACGGCCACTCGTGGCACACTGGAAAACTATGAGTGAAAGAAAACTACTTTTCTCTCGAGAATAAATAGCTATTACTCTCGTCCGAGTCTAGAGGTTGGTAAATTGAAATTCTCAATTTAGCTCTCTAGCGAGCTATCCCACTTTTCTGGGGCAGGCCGTGGGGGTACCCCCACCCCGGACATTTCTCTACCGTTTTTTTTTTTTTTTTTTGGTATTTTTGAGAATTCAAAATTCGTCGAAAAAATTTCTCGCGGCGGACAACGGCGTGGCACAGTCGTCAGTTGACGACGTTCCTTACCTACGGGTGGGAGGTTCGGTTCCCGCCGGTGGACTTTTTTCCGGGTCTGCACTCAGCATCAAAGGTTCACCAGGGGCGGTCCGGAGGGGCCCTCCCCCCTGGATAAGGGCCCCCAACTTGCCATCATCAAGGTTTTCCGGGGGGGGGGTCCGGGGTATACACGACGCACTTGTCATGCACAATCACTTGTTATATAACAAGTGACCTAACAAGTGAAAATGTATAACAAGTGCCACTTGTTATATAACAAGTGATCACTTGTTATATAACAAGTGTTTGCTTGTTATATAACAAGTGATTGCTTGTTGTATAACAAGTGTTTGCTTGTTATAACAAGTGTTTGGTTGCAATTTCATAAGGAACCTGGGGTTTGCACCTACCTACGAGAGAAAATCAGTGATCTGGAAGACACAAGGCTCCACCTGGTCCAGACAAAAGTATCGGGGAGTTCGGGGAAATTCGGGGAGTTTCGGGGTATTTCCTTTGTGACGACCACTTTCCCTGCAGCCGGCCATGGCGGGGAGGGGGCTACGCTATTATGGCCCTACCTTGCGCAGAGCGGTCCCGTGTTCGGTTATGCCCCGAAGACGAAGATAGAGGCTGAGAAGGAAGGACAGACTGGGAGGTACAGGTTGACACGTTTTGACACAGGTAGCTACAGGATCCGCTGCGGTAAGGAGAGCCGTTCCACCAGAGGTCGTGCGGGTACAGAGACGATGCTCGTGCTCGAGTCGCTGTTGCCCTTCAATGATGAGGTCTGGGGGATGGACGTATTTTCCACGTATGGGGAGGAAAGGATCGGACGTGCTGGTGGGACGCCTTCGAAGGGCGTGCCCAGGCCACCACCAAGGACGAGAGAGTGCGCACGAGACATCACAGTACGAATACCAAGCACTTGCCCCCCAGCGTTGTACTTCTGGACACCGAAGGGAAGCTCGTCTTTACCCTTGGATCTGCTTGAACCAAGCACGGCGATCGTCAGAGAGGCCGGACACTGTCCAGTGAAAACGGCTCGAATTGCCTCGGCGAATTGCTCTTCCGGCTCTCCCCAAGAAGAAGACCCCTCCGCTTTCACGGACTGCTCCCAGTCGCAAACAGGGTTTCTGGATGGAACTCCCGCACTGCGTTGCTCAGTTCCGCCCGCTCTCGGCTACGCAGTTTTTCAGCCCATCCCTCGAATTTGTGCGGTGGTGCTGGCCTGCTGCAGCTGCTCACGATGGCCACCATTCTTCGGCTTTTCTCTGTGCCGCTTTGCTGGCTGACATCTGGACTCTTGCAGTACTCTGACTGCACGCAGTCAATTTTAGGTGCAGTTCTGGTGTAATCTTGCGGAATTTGGTTATCCCCGGTACCGAAAACCTGTGCATGCTACCGTTACACTACCGTTACGCTACCGTTACGCACCCGGGACCAGCTTGATTGAGAAGGCATAGGATGGTTTTCAACACTATTCTGAGTCCAGTGTCCCAGTCTTGTGATCCGAGGGTGTGTTCTGGGGTCGTAACCACCCTGGATGTCGTTCTCTGTGTGCTCCAACAAGTCGACAAGGGAAATATTCTTGCTAGAACATGGCAGCTTTCTTGGGTGCACCACCCTGAGTGTACGGACCTTGGACTTTTCTGGAGCATCTGGGTGGGATATTATGGTCCCCTGAGTGCTTTTCTGCCCGCCAGATGTTGTGTGCTGCCAGTAGGGGTAATTTTCTGGCAGTCTCGGGCTTCAGGAAGGCGTAACGGTAACAGTCAATCTCGCTCCCCGAAATAGGCAAAGCCCCCTGATTTTGTTAACGTTCGTTAACAGGCCGAAAACCCTCCTTTTTTGGCTGTGGTGCATCAAATACGCAGTTGTGCAGCTTTTTGGCCGTAAATTTGGTGTCATGCCACAGTGGAGGTGATGTGTAATACCTGGAGTACGGTCACCGCCTTCGGCGAAGATGTCAAAAAAGCACGAAATCACACTCGTTTGGCCGTGGTGGTACCCCGGCCCGGGGGTTTTCACACGACAAGAAACTTCGACCCACAGAAGAACCCCGAATGAGCGGTTCGGGTGTGCAAATGCCAAGCGTGCTTAGGGACAGCGGATTATTACCCGGGCGGGCCAACTGCCCACTACTTTCGCCAAAATTTTGGTGGGTGGGCCCCCCCCCCCCTCTGGTGGGAATATTTTTCCCCCAAAACTGCATGAAGATTGAACAAGAGATGAACAATGGGTTTCCGTCAAATTCTGCCCATTACATCGATGTAACAGTGGCTTTCCGTCAAATTTGGGCCATTACATTGATGTAACAGTGGTTTTCCGTCAAATTCTGCCCATTACATCGATGTAACAGTGGTTTTCCGTCAAATTCTGCCCATTACATCGATGTAACAGTGGTTTTCCGTCAGATTCTGCCCATTACATCGATGTAACAGTGGATTTCGGTCAAATTTGGCCCATTACATTGATGTAACAGTGGTTTTCCGTCAAATTCTGCCCGTTACATTGATGTAATGGCCCAAGTTTGGGCCATTACGTTGATGTTTTTTGGGGAGGGGCAGTGCAACTTGGACCTGATAGAGCCGTACCGTTCGGCCGGGGGGCTTTGCCCCCCGAACCCCCCCTTATTTCGACTTTCCAGAACAAACCAAACTACATTTCAGCTGTGTATGGCGGTGTCGGAAGCCAAGAAGGCAGGTGGTGAAATTGGAAACTCAAAAAAAAAAATTCCCACGGGCTCGGGAGATTTGCGGGTGGGTGGGTCCCCCCCCCCCCCCTTTGTGTACCACAAGTGATCACTTGTTATATGGTACGATGCCAAAACCCCCCCCCCCCCCCCCCTTTGCACTAATAAAATTTTTTTGATGTCACCCCATACTGGCCCCGAAACCCCACTTGTGTGGCCCAAAACGGTTCCCAAACGGTTTTTGGCGGGCTGAGTCGAGGTAAAGGGGTCTCTGAAGGCCCACGAATAGGCCCAGGTGGGCCCCGGAGCGGGCTCTCAGTGCGAGGGGGGGTGCCCCCAAAATGGGGTCATTTTCAAAGCCTCGCCACTTCTCAAGCTAGTCAAACACCTTCTGGCCTCCAGCGGGAAACCCAGACTACACAACGACAAGATCGGCTGTGTTCCGCTGTAGATAGCCACCAGCGGGTCCTCTTGAAGCCGAAGAATGTTCTCAGGGGTCTCAGATAGCCCTACTTGGCCACCCCGCCTGCAGCGCCTGCGGTGGGCAGGCACACCTTGTAAATAGAGTGGGTGCAGCAGGTGCACCCTGCCTAGAATCCGGCTTTACCAGCAATACGAATTAAGAATACAGGTTGACCCAGGAAAACGGAAACTAAGAGAGGGAAAATGCCAAAGATCACGGGTCTGGAGTTCGTGGAGTCATCGGTGAGAGCAATGCAGAAGTTGTCGCCGTTTCATGAGGAAACGAGACGTGGTCAGTCCATGCAGAGACGACTCGTAGCCAGCAGGACCTTTTGCGAAAAGGTCTCTGGTGAGGACCTGATCGGTTTCTTTCTCGCCCTAATGACAGAGGAGGAGAACGTTGACATCTGGAAGCGCCTTTCTGGTAGGCTTTCAGAAGCCTTCAACAGACTTGACGACGAGGCGAGCCGGCGACGCATCGTGAGCGGTTTGGACTGGGCACGTGCCCGGTACAGGGCTGTTGGAATGGTCGTGGGTGACAATCTCTGAAAGAACCGGGGAAAGGCTGCCGAGATTGGCGTTGGCGGGGGAGTCCTCATCTTGGTTCTTTTGCATTTTTCCACCTTATATTCTGCGTTTTCCTTGTAAGCACTGTGTTCTCAAAAGCGGGTGAAGCCGGATTCTAGGCAGGGTGCACTTGCATACCACACATTCTAAGCGTGTGCCTGCCCACTGCTGGCGCTGCACACATGGGGCTAACTGTGACCCCCGAGAGCACTCTTCGGCTTCAAGAGGACCCGCTGGTGGCTATCTACGGCTGAACACAGCCGATCTTGTCGTTTTGAAGTCTGGGTTTCCCGCTGGAGGCCAGAAAGTGTTTGACTAGCTTGAGCAGTGGCGAAGCCCGAAAATGACCCCATTTTGGGGGGCTCTCCCCCTCGCGCTGAGTGCCCGCTCCGGGGCCCACCTGGGCCCACCTGGGCCTATTCGTGGGCCTTCAGAGACCCCTTTACCTCGACTCAGCCCGCCAAAAACCGTTTGGGAACCGTTTTGGGCCACACAAGTGGGGTTTCGGGGCCAGTAAGGGGGGACATCAAATTTTTTTTATTAGTGCAAAGGGGGGGGGGGGGGGGGTTTGGCATCGTCTCATATAACAAGTGGCACTTGTGATGTAACAAGTGGTCACTTGTTATATAACTTGTTAGAAATATAACTAGTTATGTCCCAAAAAAACAGCTAACAAGTGCGTCGTGTACGCGCCCCGAACTTGCTATCATCCCAACCGAACTTGCCATCAGGGTTCAACGGGTTCGGGGTTTCACAAACGCCGAACTGGACAAAAATTTTCATCACATCTTACGACTGTAAGAATAACATCGAACAATAACCTACGCTACTTCCACTTCTTCGAGCCAACGAGCCTTCATGCGAACACGCAAGCGTAACCTCTGTCACTCAAACCCTCCAACCACCCCCCCCCCGTACCCCGAGGACAACCCTCAAAACCCCAACTTCCCCTCTCCCCCTCTCCCCCCCTTCTTTTTCTCCCCCATTTCTTTTTCCTTTTTTCATCCCCTAATCCGTGCCTCGTAACACACAGCCGCCGATCAACACGAAACCACCCAGAAGAAAAGCCAGGCACCGGGATCTTCCTGACGAGCACGCAACCCGGTGAACTTAATCAAGAGTCGAAGATTAGCGTCGAAACTCCCTGGCTTTTCACGCCGCAGCAGAACGACCACACCCTACCCAAACCCAAGCACCCTCTAAACGCGTTAGGGGACTTCACAAGGTTTCACAACGGAGTGACACAACACCCGAAACGAGTCGCACTCTTTTACTTTTCTCAACCCCCCGCCATACCCAAGCCTCTACGGTCAACCGGAGACTTAAAAATACCGACCTTCTAATCCACAAATAACGCTAAAAAGGCTCGAGTTTGCAACGCCGGACCTGGGCAAAAGGTGCGGATTTGCACCAACGCCAGGCTGAGCAAAACAATTCGGGTTGGACAAACCGGACCGGCAAGAAGCTTCGGGTTTGCACAACGCCCGACTGGGCAAACGGTTCGGGTTGCACAAACGCTGGACTGGACAAAAAGGTTCGGGTTTGCACAAACGCCAGACTGGACAAAAAGGTTCGGGTTTGCGCAAACGCCGGACTGGACAAAAAGGTTCGGGTTTGCACAAACGCCGGACTGGACAAAAAGGTTCGGGTTTGCGCAAACGCCGGACTGGACAAAAAGGTCGGGTTTGCACAAACGCCGGACTGGGCAAAAGGTTCGGGTTTGCACAAACGCCGGACTGGGCAAAAAGGTTCGGGTTTGCGCAAACGCCGGACTGGACAAAAAGGTTCGGGTTTGCACAAACGCCGGACTGGACAAAAAGGTTCGGGTTTGCACAAACGCCGGACTGGGCAAAAAGGTTCGGGTTTGCGCAAACGCCGGACTGGACAAAAAGGTTCGGGTTTGCACAAACGCCGGCCTGGGCAAAAAGGTTCGGGTTTGCACAAACGCCGGACTGGGCAAAAAGGTTCGGGTTTGCGCAAACGCCGGACTGGACAAAAAGGTTCGGGTTTGCACAAACGCCGGACTGGACAAAAAGGTTCGGGTTTGCACAAACGCCGGACTGGACAAAAAGGTTCGGGTTTGCGCAAACGCCGGACTGGACAAAAAGGGTCGGGTTTGCACAAACGCCGGCCTGGGCAAAAAGGTTCGGGTTTGCACAAACGCCGAACTGGACAAAAGGGTTCGGGTTTGCAGAAACGCCGGACTGGGCTAAAAGGTTTCGGGTTTGCGCAAACGCCGGACTGGACAAAAAGGGTCGGGTTTGCACAAACGCCGGCCTGGGCAAAAAGGTTCGGGTTTGCGCAAACGCCGGACTGGACAAAAAGGTTCGGGTTTGCACAAACGCCGGACTGGACAAAAAGGTTCGGGTTTGCGCAAACGCCGGACTGGACAAAAAGGGTCGGGTTTGCACAAACGCCGGCCTGGGCAAAAAGGTTCGGGTTTGCACAAACGCCGGACTGGACAAAAAGGTTCGGGTTTGCACAAACGCCGGACTGGGCAAAAAGGTTCGGGTTTGCGCAAACGCCGGACTGGACAAAAAGGTTCGGGTTTGCACAAACGCCGGACTGGACAAAAAGGTTCGGGTTTGCACAAACGCCGGCCTGGACAAAAAGGTTCGGGTTTGCACAAACGCCGGACTGGACAAAAAGGTTCGGGTTTGCACAAACGCCGGACTGGGCAAAAAGGTTCGGGTTTGCACAAACGCCGGACTGGGCAAAAAGGTTCGGGTTTGCGCAAACGCCGGACTGGACAAAAAGGTTCGGGTTTGCACAAACGCCGGACTGGACAAAAAGGTTCGGGTTTGCACAAACGCCGGCCTGGGCAAAAAGGTTCGGGTTTGCACAAACGCCGGCCTGGACAAAAAGGTTCGGGTTTGCACAAACGCCGGACTGGGCAAAAAGGTTCGGGTTTGCGCAAACGCCGGACTGAGCAAAAGGTTACCTCTAGACTCGCTAAGGGTGGTCCTAACACCCATGTACTGAATAAATAGCTATTGCTTTTGTGTGACTGTTCAAAAATTTCCTCGCCTGCGGCGCAGGCATAATTAGCATGTTGTCTGTATCTGCGGCGGTGGTCAGGGGGGTCGGGGCACCTCCTAGAGTAAACCTTTAGCCAGGTCCCCTGTCCCTAAAAAGGTCGAGTACCTGTTCCAAGAGCCTTGGCAGGAAATATTAATTCTGGACCCCTCCAAAACATAAAACAATTCGTCCATAAATTGCATGGCCATAAAATAGAGTTCCGCAATTTAAAGGGCCATAAATTACAGGTCGGAGTGTACATACATTTGGGCCGAAAATGAAAGTTGCACTGTGCGCACTTCCTTCAACCTGTTTTGTTCATCTAACGGGGGTCCGGGGGCTCCGCCCCGCGAACGGTACGGTACGTTCAGGTGGAGAAAGAGTTTGCACTTCTCAGTCCGTTTGTCGCGTTAAACATATTGACCAGCACTGGTGGCACTGTTTGCCACCTCGCCTCGCTCCCCAAGGTGCACTTTCCTGAAAGCAACAGCCCATTTCAAATTCATCCACCACTCAGATACTGCGTGCTGGTAAATCATTGGCACGAGTAGATGCAGACCGGAGATAACACGGAACAAGGCACTTGTGTCGACTCGGAAAGAATCTGTCAAGAAATCCGGGGCTGGTGATAGCTGTGTCAGGTCAAGTGGCGAGAACTGAGGCCCTGTGATGGCTGAGTGCACCTAAGCAGGGCTGCATCCTCGTGTTGTAGCCGTGCTGTGTAGGCGGCTTGGGGGCCTGGTCAACCTCCTCATCACTACAGGGCACACACCTTTCGCGACCGTGATCGGACAGTCGGGATTACCTGGGGGCGGGTCTTCGTGAAGAAGCAGCGTGCAGAAGTACACAGCCTCTTTGAGGAAATCCATAGTTTGGAATTCGTTCACCAACATCCTGTCTGCCATCCCGTTGCTCCTCGCTTCTTTGGGTTTATCACGGCCTCGGGGACGCGAAATCCTCTCCTAATATAATCGTCTCTCTGGTCATTTCATCAAGTTAGTGGTCCGACTTTTGATAACATACATTGGGCCACTCTCAATAAATCGCTGAAAACTTGCGGTTGGGCGAAGCATTCTTGTCCGCAACCGCAACACAGGTGGATTACGACATAGCCGTAGACGATGAGGTGAAGCACACGACGCTTGTCGTCAGCTTGTTCAACAACATCCAGAGGGTATTGTTTTTATCTTACGGTACGAACATCGTGGATCAAGATTGTTGTGTGCCAGTGATTTTCCGCTCAGCCAACAACAGGAAGTTGGCTGGCTAAAAAATTTCACGGTTCACAAAAAGAGGTCAGAAATCTTTCTCTCGACCGAGACGTCAACGCGACGCCTTTTGCTGCCCTGAACATCCCCGATACCCCTCAGACAGCATCTGGTGTACAGCCTGAAGCAAACAAGCTGTTGACTCTCCAACTAATCTGAGTGGTAGTGGGATTTGAAAAGGACTGTTGTCGCAGTTTACTGGGGAAATGCTTTGTGCGCTTCCCTTGGTGACGATCTTGACTAGTTCAATTGCACTTACGATGGGGTAACCCCCCGAGATAGCCGCTGAATGGTGAGCGAAACAGGCTAGCCCAGGAGGTCACGGGGGACGGAGGGCGGGAACCCAGGTCCCCTGGACCTGGGTTCCCGGGCAAAACAAAAGTTATTTGGCTTTTTGGATATAAGCGAAACGAAAATTTGGCTTACTGTGAACGGGTCACTCAACAGCTCAGCAAAATTGTCCAGGCCTCCCAGGCAGCTAATACACTAACCCGTTCAGTGAATTTGGGTGGATTTTGTGGGTGCCGAGGCGTTCAACAGCGTGGCAACCAGCAGATCATCATCGCCACCCAGTGCACTCATCAAAGGTCCGATATCGTGAACCATTGTGTACGCAAGAACCCGCGCTTTGTCCTCGAGGCAGGGGAAAGCAAGGGAGGTCACCCTTCCCGAATTATCCGCAGACGACATCGTTTGTTCCGTTTTTGATGCACTGTACATTTTTAGTGTGTAACGTGGGCACTGACCTCAATTTTTGTTTCGCAAATTTGCAACGCAATTTTTGTTTCGCATACATTCACGTAACAGGACATGTTTACTATACAACCATCACGAATCACAGGAGGTAGAACATGATTCATGAATTAAGCTTGAAGCACGAATCACAGGACGTGGAACATGATTCGTAGGACCGCTGAGCACAAAGTTACCTAGTTTTCAAAACACCGCAACGGAGCAGGCGCCCGGCAGGCATTAGGCTCGGTCAGGACTGATCCCTCACACAGAAGTGATCATGGGTTGCCTTGTGAGCGTAGATGCGCGGGGCTGAACTCAGGCTGCATAGTGGGTTTGCGGAACTGCCGTAGCATCGATCAGCGAGTAAACGTATCCATCCCTGGCCGTGGCGCTCGATGGCTTCGGTAAACCGCATCGCGTATACAGACGAGACTTGACTCCGTACTTAGAGAGCGAATTCCGTCGATCATAGTGCAGATGACTGTACGCAGGATGATGCAATATTGCCCCCAAGGAAGAGTATTTTATTATACGGAAACCCCCATATCGGACACACTTAAGTCGGGAAATTATTTATCGGAAACTGTCACGGATTGGAAACGATAGTTGTATAAAACGATCATTTTCGAAAGTGAAATATCATCGTTTTTTATCGTTTTCAAAAAAAACGATAGTTTTTTTAGCGTTATTTTCTTCTCAGATTTTCCTGTTGTAATTATGAACCAACCAATGTTTGGCGCGTCTATTTCTTGTGTAACATTGACTTCGGTGGCCAGATTCAGCTATTTCATGGCCTTTTATGTCGGAAAGGTTGTAGCCAGCAGCCCCGAACAGCACGCAAAGCAATGTCAGTAATCTCTGATGTTAACGTTTGATCGTCACCACCGCAGCTGCGGCGGACGCCTTTTCCCTCTGTTGCACGATGCTGTTGACGTCGCCTGCGGAATTATCATCCTCAGAAACTGCAAAAAGGTCTCTCAAGTGTTGCGCTCCTCAAAAAGGCTGTTCGCAGGAATGGTGAGTCACATGCTCTTCTTCTCGTCCTGTTCCGCAATCATGCGCTTTCTATGCCCACTCAAAGATCATCGACATGTATCATTTCCAACTCAACTCTGAGGCTGGCGGCGTAGACTGAAGCATCGAAGTGCTTTTTCTACTTACTTGTGGACTCATCCTCGAACACTAGCTGCAGTTGTGCTTCCCAAGTGTGGCTTCTGCTGCCGGATGCCCTCGGCCGCGCTCCTGTGCAGTGGCGGCTTGTGGCACTCTTGACCAAGCCAACAAATTTCTCCTATTCCCAGCTTCTTGTCCAGCTCGTCCGTCCAGGTTTAGGTGAATGTTCGTACTGACACCTTCCTCCCCCTGGTCTCGCACTTTCTTCTTCGTAAATTTTTGATATACTTCTTCATGATTAACTTGAGTTTTGACTCCTTCACCTAAGGCAATGCTTCGACTCCGGCGAACTCCGATGAACCGTTCCGACGAGTTGCAAGATTGGGGATCCTTCAAAGACGAATCTGATGCCTACCCTCGACTGCCATAGCGCTGTCGTGGCAATAACGTGATACACAAAACCGTACTCGAACTACTTGTCACTCGACACACCGAAGCAAATCATAGGATAATACAGGGGGTCTTTTGCGCACCTCAAATCAGGGGGTTATGCACTGCAGCGGTTGGGTGAGGTAACTCCAGTTTGGAGAGCTCGAAGAAGAAGTTCGAACCATGATGGCAAAGAACGAGCAGTCTCGGGGCGAAGCAAAAGAAAAGAAGAACGTGCCCGTGCCTCGCAGGGCCCGTCCTCCACCTTACCGAGGAGGAAGCGAACTACGCCGGGGAAGCCCCTCTGAAAACGTGCCCTGTTCTGTCCCTTGGCTTTTGGTGGTTTGCGAAAGAGCCGGCTCCGTCTTGCATGGCATGCTACTTATCGAGGCATCCGGAAAACGATGTGACACAGGAAACGGCTGGCTTGGTCTTCCTTGTACGGCATGGAAGCCATTATTTAGCAAGCCGGCAAAAAGAAACTGCGGCAAAAAAGCCATTTTCTCCAGAATTCCAGTTCCATATTCCTCAAATAGCCAACTTCGTTTCGTTTCTCCGAATATTTGGCCTAGCATCTCCCTCGAATGCGCGATTAGATCTACTTTCCTGTGAAATCACCCTTTTTCCCAGGGGACACTGTGCCGAGCTGGAAATTCTTTGAGAAGGTGTTCGATCCGAGGGCTGAACCACCTTCCTACCACCCTAACTACTCCACAGTAGTGTTTTTCGGGGGTTTTGCGTGGGTTTTCCAGCTGAAACGCGGTAAAAAAGCCCTCATATTTTTTGTCCCGAATTGCCCCATTGTAGCTTGCCTTGCGTGGGCCCCCCTACTCTAAGGAAATAAACGAATTGTTTGGTACCTCTAAGGAAGATCACCTTATATATGAGACGATGCCAAAACCCCCCCCCTTTGCACTAATAAAAAAAATTCGATGTCGCCCCATACTGGCCCCGAAACCCCACTTGTGTGGCCCAAAACGGTTCCCAAACGGTTTTTGGCGGGCTGAGTCGAGGTAAAGGGGTCTCTGAAGGCCCACGAATAGGCCCAGGTGGGCCCAGGTGGGCCCCGGAGCGGGCACTCAGCGCGAGGGGGAGAGCCCCCCAAAATGGGGTCATTTTCGGGCCTCGCCACTACTCAAGCTAGTCAAACACTTTCTGGCCTCCAGCGGGAAACCCAGACTTCAAAACGACAAGATCGGCTGTGTTCAGCCGTAGATAGCCACCAGCGGGTCCTCTTGAAGCCGAAGAGTGCTCTCGGGGGTCACAGTTAGCCCCATGTGTGCAGCGCCAGCAGTGGGCAGGCACACGCTTAGAATGTGTGGTATGCAAGTGCACCCTGCCTAGAATCCGGCTTCACCCGCTTTTGAGAACACAGTGCTTACAAGGAAAACGCAGAATATAAGGTGGAAAAATGCAAAAGAACCAAGATGAGGACTCCCCCGCCAACGCCAATCTCGGCAGCCTTTCCCCGGTTCTTTCAGAGATTGTCACCCACGACCATTCCAACAGCCCTGTACCGGGCACGTGCCCAGTCCAAACCGCTCACGATGCGTCGCCGGCTCGCCTCGTCGTCAAGGCTGTTGAAGGCTTCTGAAAGCCTACCAGAAAGGCGCTTCCAGATGTCAACGTTCTCCTCCTCTGTCATTAGGGCGAGAAAGAAACCGATCAGGTCCTCACCAGAGACCTTTTCGCAAAAGGTCCTGCTGGCTACGAGTCGTCTCTGCATGGACTGACCACGTCTCGTTTCCTCATGAAACGGCGACAACTTCTGCATTGCTCTCACCGATGACTCCACGAACTCCAGACCCGTGATCTTTGGCATTTTCCCTCTCTTAGTTTCCGTTTTCCTGGGTCAACCTGTATTCTTAATTCGTATTGCTGGTAAAGCCGGATTCTAGGCAGGGTGCACCTGCTGCACCCACTCTATTTACAAGGTGTGCCTGCCCACCGCAGGCGCTGCAGGCGGGGTGGCCAAGTAGGGCTATCTGAGACCCCTGAGAACATTCTTCGGCTTCAAGAGGACCCGCTGGTGGCTATCTACAGCGGAACACAGCCGATCTTGTCGTTGTGTAGTCTGGGTCTCCCGCTGGAGGCCAGAAGGTGTTTGACTAGCTTGAGAAGTGGCGAGGCTTTGAAAATGACCCCATTTTGGGGGCACCCCCCCTCGCACTGAGTGCCCGCTCCGGGGCCCACCTGGGCCCACCTGGGCCTATTCGTGGGCCTTCAGAGACCCCTTTACCTCGACTCAGCCCGCCAAAAACCGTTTGGGAACCGTTTTGGGCCACACAAGTGGGGTTTCGGGGCCAGTATGGGGTGACATCAAAATTTTTTTTATTAGTGCAAAGGGGGGGGGGGGGTTGGCATCGTACCATATAAAAATTCCTCCCACGTAACTGTCCATAAGTTGCTCGGAGTTGCTAAAAATCCCAGTTGCGGCACAACTGCACGTTTATGTATCCGACAGGGTGCACCTCTTTGTGGTTGTCACTACTGTCCATCACAGAGACTGTCCTTTGGAAGCAAAAGAGCCATGCGAAGAAGGCGAGTGTTGGGGTCTGTAGCAGTGTGCCGGGATCATCCAAGAACACTTGGCAGTAATCTGCAACAGCAGGGCGGACAGGCGCGGTCTTCGCTTTCTTGGCAACACGTCATGAAACAATACACAAGCCAGAAATACCAGCGCCGCAGGCGCGGAAATTTTTTCAAGCTATTGGGCCAGTCGCAGGTTCCAAAATTGAGGCTGTACGTTGCTTCAACGATGATCCAAAGGTGCAGTAACCGGTGCTGTGTACTTCTAGTGTGTCTGCTGTACTGTAGCACTACTACTGGGCCCCTCAGCCAGGCCATTCTGTGCTTTTTTTTGGTTCGAGCACCAGACCCATATATAAGCCACTGCCATCGGCCCCGCGGCAGCGTTTAAAAACGACACAAGGTTTTGACCCTGCATGGTATCGAATGGGTCGGCGGGTGTGAGGCAACTTCTGTTCGCGCTGCTTGCGACAGGGTGGTGGAGGAGGGGAGCAAGCTAGCTTGGATGTCTGTGCATGATGGACAAACCCGTTTCTTCGGGCCTGGAAATTTGGTGTACCAAACCGTTTTTTTTAGCCACATGCAACGAGCTCCAGCTCCCTCATCAGGGTATCCGAGTTGAAGATCGCCGGAGAATTATGGTTGCAGCCGTCCGAGCTTGCGGCTTTCCATTTCGCCCCCCGGTGCAAAAAATTGCCCAGGGTCCATTTCAAAAAAAGACCGGGTCATCGGCCTTAGCGGGAACACTGCTAGTGAGTGAGTTTGTCCGCGCTGAACACATGAAGTTGTTAAATCAACCAACACAGTTGAAGAGTGGCGAACCGCCCGATTCGGCAGAGATGTCCATGTTAGCCAGGTTGGGCGTTTCGGACGTTGACTCCGTGCTCCCCCCTATTGAACGAACCACGGGCACTATTACCGAAGAGGAGGAGGTTGATTCTCCATGGTGGCAGGGGTATTGGTGGCTGCTGCTCGTGTGCACCGGAGTAGTGGTGGGCGTTGTGATCATCAAAAAAAAGGTCTGGTTCGCGGATGCTGTCGACTTCGCGGCGAGTCGCAAACGAAATGGGAAGGATAGACTATCCAGGGGGATGGAAGGATGCTACAGGGAACACCGAGGCAAGAGAAGAGGTCGGGTTGCCGGAGCACCCTCTGATGAGACTGAGATGTGCATTGACCTCCCAGAGGCTGCTCCGGTGTACAGGTCATACCCCGAAACGTCGGGCATGAGCTTCCTTCCAGGCGTCGGGCGTGGGTCTAAGCCGGGGGGCGCTCGCTCCCGATCCGCCTCATCAACAGAGTCCTCGGGCAGCAGCGAACCTGAGATGATGATATAACTCTCAGAGGTCAAAGACTGGTGACGTGGTTCGACACTTTGCCCCAGCTCTCGCTTTGTTCCGGAAAGCTGACGAGCCAAAAAGCACGGGTTACCCGGTCTCGATGATCGTATTACCTTCTGCTGTGCGCATGCCCACGCGCACGCATATGTGGCACCTACTCCGTGAACTGTTCGTTTTTCCGCATAGGCGCGCTGTGCTTTCGAAGAACGCCTGGGCTGCAGACGGAGCCGATCTGATGTCATACCTTCTGGAGTGGCGATCACGGAGGCCCCGATCAACCCCCTCGTAGCCAAGACACTGCCGTGCGCCCATCTTACGTGTCGATAAGAGTGCATGTCGTGTTTCCGCCGCCACACACACACACACACACACGAGCGGGGAAGCTAGTTTGTTTCTTCGTCTGTAGTCGCCGTCGGGGTTCACTCTCTGTCGCTGTCGACTGCGACGAATTTGGCGTCTCAGCGCACTTCGTCAAAATACCCCCGCTTCACCTAGCCTGTTCTGTCTTGCGCGACATCAACTCTTTGAATCATGCGCTCGAAGGTTGAAATCTGGAAAAGGATTTTGCGAGGTTGTCTTCTGTGAAATGTTATGGGGAAAGCCTCAGCTGCGGCGGCATGGGTCCGCCTGCCTGGCTCATAAGTGCCAGCACACCGTCATACAGTAATACCGTAATTGGATTAATGTTGAACCGGGTAAAACTTGAGGCACCCTCAGAATGGTCCTGGGTGTCCCGGTTCAGCATTTGGGGTTTTTTTCTTTGGTTTGCGACGCGGACTTTGACGGCGGCTTTGCGTACTTTGCAGAATATCGTGACCCTGGTGCTTGCCCACGCCGTGGGGTTGCTGAATACTCAGCTCGACCCCTAGATGCCGCTGTCATAGGATGCAGGACCACTGGTGCAGTCACTCAGGTGACGACCTCTTAGTCCGTACCGTGTGCTTCAGGCGCTTGCACTCATTCGCATCATCGTCTTCGCGCGGTGGTCGGTTTGCGTCCCTACCCTGCTGGTGTGCCTGCTTCTACAAAGACTTCTTCTTCCGTTAGGGGATCGTCACCACTCGTCTTCGATTTGCTGGCGTCGGTGCCGGTGTCAGCGAGTTGACGTTAATCCGCTTCACTTTGAGTTTGACACCCCTCACTTCCCGATTGTTGCTTCCTGTCCTTCCCGTCTTCTGTTCACAAAGAACCTCTCGAGCTGCAAGTAGAGTCAACACAGCAGAAAAACGGGGCAGCTCCGTACACGCGTCGTTGTCTTCGTCTTGGCAGTAGTGTCCCAAATTGGGCGCGTCCGTGCTTCAACGACAGTGAGTGCGCTGTGAATCAGTCTTTCAGCAAACTCGCAGAACCGGGGCGAATGTCCTCTCCTCTGACTAGGGCTTTTGAGAACGAGGGGCATAGCGCTGCTATGCAAACCTCTGCAGCACATAGCTCCCCATTTGGAAGCTTCATCCCCGTTGCAACTGCCAACACTTCTTGCATGCTGGTGGTATCTGCTGCTTTGGTATAAGCCACTGCCAGATGTCACACTTGTTTCCCGTGTTTTTTCCCCTCTATGGCTTCTCCCTTGGTCTTCTTTGGCCTATGTAAGACGGAAACGGTGTAGCCCTGAGAGGTCAGTAATTAGTGGTCATCCAATTAGTGGATTTCTTTTTAGTGGAGCAATCTGTTTATTTTTCCGCAATTTTTTTTGGGGGGTTCCCGGCTATGTTGGCAAGTAAACGCGTTTCCATCCGTTTTTTCCAAAACATGGAAACGGAAACGGAAACGGAAACGGAAACGGCTCCTTGGTACTGCAGGCTACCCACAAACCACGCTAACACCACCAGGGGATACTACACGGTGAAGTCCAGCCCCAGAAGTTGGAGTTGAAGAGGGTGCCCGAGTCACACCCAAAAAGCGGGTGTGACACCCGCTTTTTTAACTCCAGCTTTAACTCCAGCTTCTGAGGCTGCACAGGGTGTGTCAACTTGCAGCCAAAACCGAAAAAGATGTCGTGCATACGAACCTCGTCGAGAAAAGAAACGGGGAGGTCACCAGGCCCAATTCTTTGAGTGCTTGGTTGCCACCAATGTTGGCCGCGCAGTACGGGACTATTTCGGAGACAGCACCGTTTGCACAGATAAATTTGTTTTGCTGGCTCGTTGAGAAATACCCCTAATGTTTTCCCCCCCCGCCCATCCGAGGTGTGGTCACCTTACACACTGCAATCTGTAGCAGCCGTTTCCCAAATAAGGAAACGCCGTTTCCTTGAAAGTATGGAAACGGAAACGGAAACGGAAACGGGAAACGTTTCCGTTTACTTGCCATCATAGCCCTACACGACGCACTTGTCATGCACAATCACTTGTTATATAACAAGTGACCTAACAAGTGAAAATGTATAACAAGTGCCACTTGTTATATAACAAGTGATCACTTGTTATATAACAAGTGATCACTTGTTATATAACAAGTGATCACTTGTTATATAACAAGTGATTGCTTGTTATATAACAAGCGATTGCTTGTTATAACAAGTGTTTGGCTGCAATTTCATAAGGAACCTGGGGTTTGTACCTACCTCACGTGATCTGCAAGACACAAGGCTCCACCTGGTCCAGACAAAAATATCGGGGAGGTTCGGGGAAATTCGGGGAGTTTCGGGGTATTTCCTTTGTGGCGACCACTTTCCCTGCAGCCGGCCTTGGCGATGGCGGGGAGGGGGCTACGCTATTACGGCCCTACCTTGCGCAGAGCGGTCCCGTGTTTGGTTATGCCCCGAAGACGAAGATAGAGGCTGAGAAGGAAGGACAGACTGGGAGGACGCCCGAACCGACACCGAAGTCGAGACGCAAGCTGCGACCATCAGCCCAAAGCGCCACAACGGAAGCGGCGGATGCCGGCGCCAACACCGCCATCGAGAACGCCGCAGAAGGCGACGACACTAGGACGGCCGCTGCAACGAAGCGGCGGCGTAAGGACTCGCCATCATCGAAGACAGAGGTGCGAGATAAGGTGCCAGTGACGAAGAGAGGTAGCACGAAGAGGTAATCACGAAAGAGAGCAGATGCAGATTATCGCCATGTACGGACCTTGGACTTTTCTGGAGCATCTGGGTGGGATATTATGGTCCCGTGAGTGCTTTTCTGCCCGCCAGGTGTTGTGTGCTGCCAGTGGGGGTAATTTTCTGGCAGTCTCGGGCTTCAGGAAGGCGTAACGGTAACAGTCAATCTCGCTCCCCGAAATAGGCAAAACCCCCTGATTTCGTTGACCGGCCGAAACCCCTCCTTTTTTGGCTTTGGTGCAAATACGCAGTTCCGCAGCTTTTTGGCCGTAAATTCGGTGCCATGCCGCAGTGGAGGTGATGTGTAATACCCGGAGTACGGTCACCGCCTTGGGCGAAAATGTCAAAAAACACGAAATCACGCTCGTTTGGCTGGGCCGTGGTACCCGGCTCGGGGTTTTTCACACGACAAGAAACTTCGACCCACAGAAAAACCCCGAATGAGCGGTTCGGGTGTGCAAATGCCAAGCGTGCTTACAGCAACCGTTTGTTTGCCAAAAGCCTAGTGTCTTGCAGATCACGTGACTTTCTCTCGTAGGTAGGTACAAACCCCAGGTTCCTTATGAAATTGCAACCAAACACTTGTTATAACAAGCAATCACTTGTTATATAACAAGCAATCACTTGTTATATAACAAGCAATCACTTGTTATATAACAAGTGATCACTTGTTATATAACAAGTGACCACTTGTTACATCACTTGTTAGAAATATAACTAGTTATGTCCCAAAAAAAACAGCTAACAAGTGCGTCGTGTGATGGGGGGGGGGATGGGTCTTTATTAGCGGCCCAGGGGTCTTTATCCGCGGAAAAAAAGTCTTTATTCGCGCCCGAAAAGTCTTTATTCGCGCACAAAAAGTCTTATTCGCGCCCAGAAAGTCTTTATTCGCGCCCAAAAAGTCTTTATTCGCGCAAAAGTGGCTTTTTACGCGGAAAAAGCGCTCTTTTCGCGGGAAAAAAGTCTCTATTAGCGCTCGCTAATAGAGACTTTTTCCGAAGTTTCAGAAAAATTTGCACGGCGGTCAAAAATTTCGTCAAATTTTTGGGCTAAATTTTTGGGTCTCAAATACCCCGAGATGGACAACCGACTCCAGATACGCAAACTCTTTCGAACGCTGCACACGGGTATCCTTCAAGTGACCTCTAACTATCATGTTGCATAAGGCGTTATCCGGATCTGAAAGCCGAAGACTTTGTAACACTTTACCGCAACCGAAGTCGCGAACCGGGTTCGGCTTGCACTGCAAAAGCAGCATAATTGTGTCTTGCGCACGAGCGCGGAAATCCGCCACCCGCCATTCGGCTAGATATTGCAAGAACACAATTGCGAAGCGTACTGCAAACGGATAGTGTTACGAAGGCGAACGAATCATGCGGGAACCTATGGAGGGGCCCCTCGACAGCTTTCAGAACACGGCAGAGTGAGCCACGATACGGATAAGCGTGTGCACATTCTACTTCCGGTTGATCTGCATTTCCCGAACGCAAGCGAAGGACGGTGGGCTAACAACCCAAATGGCCACAGACGGAGTCTGAGGCTCTCCACATTACATCACGCAAGAATGGCTGATTCCTTCCTGAAGTCATCGGCTGTCTTTGTGCCCACAGGAAGCGCGAACTGAACGCAAGGACCTTCCAGACGTGGAACACTGTACGGAGAGAAGACCACGCAACGGAGCAGGCGCCCACAAGCAGTTTCTAACAGGACTAATCCCTCACACCGAAGTGATCATGAGTTGCCTTAACGAAACGAACCTTGTGGAGCTGAACTCAGGCTGATAGGTGGGCCGTCTACAACTTAGCACCGGTCAGCAAGTAAACGTATCCGACCCCTGGCACAGAAGGCACGCGGTGGCTATCGGTAAACTGCATCGCGCACTCAGACAGAATTGACAGCATGTACTTGGAACCCCTTCTCACGATCAGTAACCTGGACGACAATTACGCCGGAAGAAAGAAAGGACTGACGAATATCCTCGGGCTGCTTCGAAAATCTTCACACAAAATACATGGGTCAAAAGGGATTCCCCCCCAGAAAAAAAAGACACCAGATACGCAAACTCTTTCGAACGCTGCACACGGGTATCCTTCAAGTGACCTCTAACTATCTGTTGCATACGCGTATCCGGATCTGAAAGCCGAAGACTTCGTAACACTTTACCGCAACCGAAGTCGCGAACCGGGTTCGGCTTGCACTGCAAAAGCAGCATAATTGTGTCTTGCGCCCGAGCGCGGAAATCCGCCACCCGCCATTCGGCTAGAGTGCAAGAACACAATTGCGAAGCGTACTACAAACGGATAGTGTTACAAAGGCGAACGAATCATGCGAGAACCTATGGAGGGGCCCCTCGACAGCTTTCAGAACACGGCATAGTAAGTCAAGAGTCGGATAAGCGTGTGCACATTCTACTCCCGTTTGATCTGCATTTTCCACCTTTGCCCCCCTTTCTTTGATCTGCGGTGTGTATTTGCAAAACAGTTCCGGCACGGCGGGTTTGCGGCGTTTGCGGGTTATGGTATGCGGGTTTGCGGGGTTTGCGGGTTAGGGTACGCGGGTTTGCGGGGTTTGCGGGTTAGGGTAAGCGGGTTTGCGGGTTTGCGGGTTAGGGTATGCGGGTTTGCGGGTCTCGGTATGCGGGTATTAGGGTGCGGGTTCGGGGTATGCGGTTTGCGGGCGTTTGCCGCGGTTAGGGTATGCGGAGCTGTTTGCGGGTTTGCGGGTTTTAGGGTACGCGGTTTGCGGGTTAGGGTAAGCGGGTTTGCGGGTCTCGGTATGCGGGTATTAGGGTTGGGCGGGTTCGGGTATGCTGCTATG